>MJUT01031499.1:2087386-2099566 GCA_002080005.1 Gigantidas platifrons
ATAATAGTGTAATAATGCTTCCTACCAAAAATTATGTTGATCGGCCAAAAACTAAGAGCACTATCGCGTTAACGAAGATATCCATACGCCCGCCCGCCCGCCTTTCGCCAAAACATAAGCCGACTGCAACTTCGTTGCAACTCGGCTAATAATCCTTGAACTTTAATCCTGAAGCCTCTTCCTCCTTCAGTGAAATCAGTTAACTGATAAAAATAATCCTTGAACTTTAATCCTGAAGCCTCTTCCTCCTTCAGGGACCTCATTGGAAAATGTAGGTAGGAAGTGATGATCAGTAAACCTCAGCAAACTTTCATTGAAATCATAACAAAAATTCAATTTCCCAGCAGATTTTATAGTAAACTGTATAGCTCTTTGAACCCAAATCCTACTTTAAAGAACATTCCAATTGACCAAGCAATGCTTTGACAAAATTTGCTCATGGCGAGGTGTACTTGATACAACTTTATGTGATAAAGTTTGTCAGTGACTTGTGGCAGATCAATGGTTTTCTACGATTCCTCCCACCAATAAAGCTGACCTTCATGATATATCTGAAATTTTTCTGAAAGTGGTGTTAAACATGATAACCATACCCCCTAATCCAAGTCTATGGAAACTGAAGCCAGACATATCCCAGTAATGGAAACATCAAATAAAAAGTTAAACAGCATATAAAACAAAATGTATTGTTTACATGGAAAAAAAATATAAACCACAATTCTATGATTTTTCTTAAATAAATAATTCAAAATATGGTAAACAAAAAATAATGTCACCATAATATATGATGTAACTTTCACAATCTGTTTGTTGTATACATATGATATGAAAGAAGATTGAGACAGATATATATATATATTTGCAACCCTGTAAATTTATTTACAACCTTTATTTGGCCAATTTTAGATTTTAAAATGATGTACATATCTAGAATCTTACGCTAATTGCAATTGTAGAAATATGACCTGTCTAAATTTTTATGAATAATAGCAGCAGTCATAGGATTAAATATGAGTAATATTTCTGGTTCACAATTGATAAAAAGCTTAAAATTTAGAGGAAAATCCCCCTCAGAATATGGTTTTGCATGGACGGACAAGTAATTATTTATTGCGTTGGCAAAAAATATAATATCACAGTCACAGCTATTAATGTAAAATAACATGTAAAAACCTTTAAAATGCATAAAAATAACATTTATATCACATTTATGTCATATACAAATTAATTTCATCATGGTTAATAATATATTATGATTGGTAAGGTACAAAGTTTCACAACCCTGATTAAAAATATGGAAGCTCAAATAAACTTCAAAATTCAAAAATAAATTCATTCTCGAATTTTATTGTCATTTAATATTTCTGAAAAATAAAAATAGTAACTGAATGCAAATTGTCACAAAGAAAAGAATAAGGAAATGCACATTTCAATTTCATCTAGATGATTCCATTATAGGTTCAAACAGATAATTCCATTTCAGGTTCATATGGAGGATTCTATTTCAGGTTCAAAGTGATGATTCCATTTCAGGTTCAAATGGATTATTCCATTTCAGGTTTAAAAGCATGATTCCATTTCAGGTTCATATGGACAATTCTATTTCAGGTTCACATGAATTATTCCATTTCAGGTTCAAATGGATCTAATACATTCCAAGTAGTTGTTGACTTCCATTTTAAGTTTTTATAAATAACATGATCATTCCATTTCCATTTCCGTATCAAGTTCCTGTGGATCTCTTAAGCTATTAAACTGACTTTGGTTTGTATTAAACATAGACGACATTTTATCAGGTTGTATTCCAGAATTTTGCCGTGATGCATTAGTGACAGTAGGAACAGGTGTATGGGGTACTACTCCATGGACATTAGCGACGGGTTCCTGCTGTTGAATGTACTTCTCCATTAACCAAGCTTGGCCTCGATTTGAGAAATTTCTACTCAATTCAAACAAATTTACAACAGACATTCGCTGTGATATAAGTTAAGGCAAGCAACTGGGTCTAAGGCTTTTGATGTTATAATCGATTCATGGTAACATGATAATAATAATAAACAGCTGCGCTTTTTTTTGCATGGTGTTCATATTTTTTATTCATGTTACTTGTATTTATTTACATATACATACTTTTGTCCAACATGATTTCCATATCAGATGATGTTCATATCACTTAAAAGTAACACGATAGGTACCACGACCTACCCTTCCAGAGCACCCGAGTTCATCATCCAGATTTTAGTGGGTTCCTGTTGCTCAATCTCTGTAGTGATTTGTAGATCATTGTTTGTCCTTTTATTATTTTTTTTAGGGCCATTTTATGGTCTGTACTTCTTTGATTTACAGCTTCTGATTACCCCATTGGTATCTACAAACTTTTCTTTTAAATATGGATTAGTTGTATGCAAAAATTTTAAACTGATATAGATATGCTGTGGTGCGGTTTGCATGCTTGAAAATTTACATCTCTTTGACATGAGTCTGAAAAATGGTTTCTATATTTGTATGGGCTACAACACATTTTAAAATTCCTTGAAAAAATTCATGACAGTTTTATCTTTATCTTTTGCTATGGTTAGTTTAGTTTATGGTGTTTAATGCCATTTTCAACAATATTTCAGTTATATCGTGGCAGTCAGTTTTATTGGTGGAGAAAACCAGAGTACCCAGAGAAAACCACTGACCTGTTGCAAGTCACTGACAAACCTTATCACATAATGTTGTATCGAGTATACCTCACCATGAACAGGGCTCAAACTTGCAATTAGTGGTGATAGGCACTGATTACACAGGTAGTTGTAAATTCAATTACCATACGACTGCCCCTCTTTTGCTATGAAAAAGGATACACTTTTAGTTGGTAATGGCGGAAGCTGGAACATTGAAGGTGGCTGCGACAATCTCAGATCTGTTGAACCTATAATAAAATGACTTCTTTGACATCAAAAGGTACAACGAAAGTAATAATCAGGGAAAAGAAATAAAGTACTAATAATATTATTAAATTAAATGAAATAAATATTTGAAACAGCAGATTTTGAAAGAGATTTTTTTCTTAGTTAAGCTTGGAAATTTAGTATTAAAGTAGACATTTGAACTTTTGCAAACTTATCTTAATTCAATTTATTTCTTGATTTATTTAACAAGAATTGCCGACAGCCAATGGCTACAAGTGGTTTTTCTCAAACTTCAGAATCAATTAAAGAAAAACACCCAGTTTTTTTTGGATGGGGGAGAGCTTATGAAATGCCCCTGCCATATGTTTTGCTGTTCAAAAAAAATAAAATTACATACATTAATTCAAGCTCAAAACTCCAAAAAATATTCATTCTGTTGATACAACCATTCAGTTTCATAATAGCTTAATTTAAGATATTTTCGATTTCATATCAGATAATTGTATGCTTTGTTTTGTTGCTTAATAGTATGTATTATAACAACTTCATGTGTAAGTTGAATGCTGCTAAATGAGTGCTTGGAGAAATGTCATAATTACCATGACACAATGATAAGTTATCAGATTAACTATATTCCCCATAATGCAACAGAAATGTTACTCAAGTTGCCATTTAGCACCTTAATTCGAATGATTACTGCAGCCTCTATCAACTATCGTCTCAAGAGGGCTTGAACTCTCCATTCGTTAATTTTGAGTTACTAACTGTCTATCTCAGGTTGACATGTTTTTACTGTGTATGCATCCAGGCATTAATGTAGCGATTGTAGGGAGTCAGAATATAACGACTGGCTTATTCGGGTTATTTAGTACATAATTAATTAATAATTCAAGTTAAACCAATATTCTCCATTCTATGCATAAAGATGAAGTTGAATTACTTTCTTCAAATTTTAAAATTCAGCATTGAAAACAGTACA
The DNA here is from genome assembly GCA_002080005.1 of Gigantidas platifrons. NCBI lineage: Eukaryota > Metazoa > Mollusca > Bivalvia > Mytilida > Modiolidae > Gigantidas > Gigantidas platifrons. The sequence continues at coordinate 2,091,263 of MJUT01031499.1, forward strand.
GTCAAAAGTGTATTCAACTGCCATGCTTGGGACAAATGGAAGAAGATTGCATGAGGAAAATGACCGCTTATCTAAGATCAGTGATCAAGATTGTCAGTATTTGCCTGTAATGATTCACATATTATCATTAACGCAAGGAAGGTCATTAATTGGAAAAATGGAAGCCACAAACTAACTCAGAAAGTGACAATAAAATTATAATTACCTGTAGGATGGAAGTACTGATGAGCCCTAGGATTAAATATAGTTCCCGTCTTAAATGGCATAAATAAAGCTGGCAAACTGACATCTGAAAAATACATAGGTATTAACTTAAATAATGTAAATTGTATTTCAACGGGTCTAAAAATCTGCTGCCATGGTAAATATATAAATGGTATTTTTCTTAATTAATTGATTAGATAAACAAAATATATAGATTCCCTTTCTGCTACCAGTTCATTACGATATTTCTCCACTGGACATGGTTAATTTGTAAATTTTTTACAGCCCAAGTTTCATCTAATGTAACTATCGAGAGTGGAAAAATATCGTAATCAAGTTGTAGCAGAAAAAGAATCTGTTTCTCCTAAGACAAAAAGTCAAAAATATTTTTAAATTGTTAATTTCCATTGTTAATCACTGTCAAAAGGATATTGTCAGGGAATCTCATGCAGAAATTTAACCACCATGGTGATTTAAAATATTACGTAAATTTAACCAACATGTTAAGAATAAAAGAAATTCATGTACATACCAAACTATTCCCATTGTGATAAAATATTAAAACAAAACCATAATAACTGATTAACTAACAATTTTTTTGTAGCTAATACTTATATCTATTATTAATTAAACTACCGATATAAATTTTAATTCCTGAAGGTGGTAGTCGACACTATTTCTATGTAGATTTAGAATATTTCATCATACTTTTTCCTATTGATAACTGCTATTTACAGCATTTGTCTAATGTTGTCTTTTTATCAGCAATTCATGTCAATTGCCTTCTGCCTCTAACAATTGATAAAACCTGCATCACTGACTGTACCCGACATGAACCATATCAAGACTCACATGCCTTTATTTATACAACTCATTTTAAAACAAGGGGCAGTAGTGGCCCTGATCATTTGGTAGTTGGATTTATAACTACCTATTCAATCTGTGCCTATCACCACTAAAATTGTGAGTTCGAACCATGTTCATGGCGAGGTGTACTCGATACAATATTATGTGATAAAGTTTATCAGTGACTTGCAACAGGTCTGTGGTTTTCTCCAGGCACTCCACTTTCCTCCACCAATAAAACTGATTGCCACGATATAAGTGAAATATTGTCGAAAGTAGCATTAAACACAATAAACCAAACCAAACCAACCCATCATACTTTTCTTGTCTTTGGTTTACAAACCTTTTAAAGCATCATATATTTCTGCCTCTTGTTTACTTAGTTTATGTTGACCAGCAAGTTTCTTTTCTAAGTCATCTCTAATCTCCTTGGAAATCTTTTCATTTATTTCCTTTTTATGTTTGTTACTTTCATCTTCAAACCACTGGAGTCTTTCAAAGAACTGAAATGGTGCATTCAGTAACTTCAGTAATGTTAAACCATTATCAAAGTCGACACAGTATTTTACAATAATGAGTGACATCCAAAACAATTGAATGATATTTCATGTCATTAATATAAAAAGCTTAAAACTTCAATGTAAACATGGATGGTAAATCATTTAAGTGAATGATTGTTGATTAATGCCAAATTAGCAATTTGTTCCGCTACTTTATATCATGGTGAGAACAAATTACATTCATGAAATGATGATGAAGATGTCCCCTTTCTACTATATCAACACGCTTAATCTTTATAGTGCTAGCTCTTTGAAACAACAGTTCGCGGGTAGACATGTCACTCCACTCGAACACATTACCTAGATTCCGAGCTAAACAGTTTTTGCTTTAACACCTTAAAAGCTGCGTACTTAGCAGGGAAGCAGCAAATACAATTTTATAGTCTTTGGCTTTACCTGATCATTGACTTAAACCCCTGATCATTGACTTAAACCCCTGATCATGGCTTAAACCCCTGATCATTGACTTAAACCCCTGATCATTGACTTAAACCCCTGATCTACTGCACTCAAAACATGCTAACTATAACACCACCGATGTTGTTGATAAACCACCTGAAACTCAAAAGTTACAGAACAGTTATTGCTGCTCTTCATTTCACAGTCATTGTTTCTGTTCTTACAACAATACAAATGTAATTATAGTTTTAGATATTATTATTTTTGGCTTTTTGCTACCTCTGCTAGTGGACTATAAGGCTATATATCCTCAAGGGTATCAACTGCCAAGTAGTCAGCACTTTGACACTGACATGATTTATCTATTTGTGTGAAATTTACAATTCCTAAATGATGTAAATTTTACAAAAATATCAATGTCGATTTCCGTCAGCCATATGTAACATTCGCAAATTTCGGCTCTTCAGTTTGGGCCATTTGGCTAATTGCTCCCAAAGACATAAAATTATTTGCCTTTCCATCCGATCTTTTGACTATAAATATACCTGATGAAGGTTATTCTAGAAACATGTGATGCACACTAAATTAGATTTCTACATTTTTAATGCTACATGAATTCTCTAGATCGCTTTATAGGATGAAATTGGAAGGTTGGAATTTCATTCATTGACAATTCTTTCACCAGAGTTTCTAAAAAATTGCATATCTGCAGATTGGGAAATTACGAAAATGTAGTCATTGAAAATTACTGATTTTGATTTCTCTTGTATTTCTAGATTAGATGTTTGAATAGTTAATGAAAATCAACACTTGGAAATGGTTAAGAATTAATCATCAGATATTCATCAAGGTTTTCAACAATCAACCATTTCTCATGTATTTTACTGGGCATGTCTTCTATATGAAAATGAAAAGATGGAGTGATGGCAACATTCATTTAACATGTGTTGGCGCCATTGTGTTAATTTTATTTACAGTGAAATCTGTCTAAACTGAACCTCCTTAGGACCAACTTTTGTGTTCAGAATAGACAGATGTTTGGTTTATACAGGTTAAATTAACAAAGATTTCTTACATTATGATTCAATCTAAAGGTCGGTTTATACAGTATTTTGGTGTATTCGGTTTAGATCGGTTTCACTGTTTTTATTTTCTACCATTTTCATCCTATAGAATCAAAATGACAGTAAAGGGCAGATAACCATACTTACATCTTCTGGTACATTTGTACCAATATGTTGTTCTGGCGGAGGAGCTGAGGTTACAGGCTGTCTAGGTGGAATAGGTTTTAAAGTTTTACGAGGTCTATGAGGTGGTTGAGCGTGGGATTGTGGAGGCTGTGGTTTCTGGTCAACAGCATCAGATCTAAAAATAGAAAATACAAGTTTATCACAACCTTTTATTTATTTCTATATTTATCACAACCTTTATGCAAATTATGAAAGCAAATTGTAGATGCATTGTTAAAAATCAGTTGCAACATTAAAAAAAAAGAGGTCATAACAGGAGTAAAAATCAACTCATAAAAAAGCTCATAAAAATTTATAAATAGAAAATTAGTTTCAATTTATCAGAAGTTACTGTGTAAATAAAAAAAAAACCAAATCAAAATGATAAAAGTAATAATTTAACAAAGATTAAAAATCTCCAAATAGTTCTAGCAACTAAATTAAAATGCCTTTCACCTGGCCTACAACATCATATAATACCAAACCATACATTAAATGAGTTATAACAAACAACTTATAAAATGGAGGGGCCGTCATGGTTGTGACTGCATGGTAGTTGGATTTACAACTACCTGTGTGATCAGTGTCTATCACCACTAAAGTTGTAAGTTTGAATTCCGTTCATATCGAGGTGTATTATATACAACATTATGTGATAAAGTTTGTCAGTGACTTGCGGCAGGTCGGTGGTTTTCTCAGGGTACTCTGTTTTCCTCCACCAATAAAATTGACTGCCATGATATACCTGAAATATTGTTGAAAGTGGTGATCAATCCTAACCCTAATCCCTTTCACCTGGCCTACATTATCACATAATACGAAACCATACATTATAAGAGTTATATAACAAACAAATTATAAAACGAAACAAAAAAAACCCTAACATTTCAACAAGCTTCTTTACTGGAGGTGGTTGTTCTGCAGGTACTTTAATGTCCTGTTTCTTCCCTGGAGAGACAGCTCTAGGTGACACTCTAGCAGGTGACTTAGGAGGAGGCTGAAGATTAGCAGATTTTCTACCACCACTCCCTCCTGATTTTCTACTCTCTGTAGAAACTGGTCGCTGATGAAGTAGAGGTGGTCGTTGTTTTTGTTGTTGTTCTAATTGTAGCTTTTGTTGTTCTTGGGCCTGTTGCATCTCCTGTAAATTCTCCATCAAGGATTGCAATCTCTTCCTGTTTTTATAAAAATCAGATAATATAATTACCACTAGGTACCAACCTTGGCTATTTTAAATAGAAATCAAGATTATATAACTTGTTTAAAATATAAAATAAAATATGTTGCTTTTTTTAAATACATATACTATTGCTATATCTAGTAACTCAGAAATGTGTTTGATAATAAGATTGTCTAGTTCAGGAGTCTGTTGTTGAACTTGTGATGAAGCTAATCATATGATTAGCCTGATCACATAATTAGCTAATTCAATGATTGAATATGATTAGTTAATACATTGATTAAAAGAGTTCAGCAACAAAATTTAATCAGTGCATCAGCTTAGTATGGGATTAAGAATTAATTATCTGGCTATATTAATCACAAGTTCAACAACAGACCCCAGTGGTTTCTAGAGAACTTCCTGACAATTTTGTTAAACAAGCTCTAACTAATAATTGTGTTTCTGTATAACTCACTTACTCAGCCTTGTGTTTGTGGATAACATTGATAAGTTCTGATTTTGTTATAACTTACTCATATTCTTGTTGAACAAGTTCTAACTCATAATTGTATTTCTGTATAACTCATTAACTCAGCCTTGTGTTTGTGGATAACATTGACAAGTTCTGATTTTGTTATAACTTACTCATATTCTGGATAACATTGACAAGTTCTGATTTTGTTATAACTTACTCATATTCTTGTTGAACAAGTTCTAACTCAGAATTGTGTTTCTGTATAACATTGTCTAATTCTGCTCTATTCACCATATCCTACATAAATAAGAAACATTCAAAAATAAACTGGTGAATTAGTTAACAGTACATTCCAAAATAAAATTTAACATGAAAAGATGCACTGTTCTAAAACAGTTTTTCACAGTTTAAACTCTGAATGTACTTTCATTTGCAGTAAAATCTTAATTATAAGAATTGAAAGAGTAAAAGGAAAAATGTTTAGAAATATTAAGGTTACAGAATTCAAAGTTCTGGAATATAGGATTTTAGATATCTATCTGATTTGACATAACTTCTAAACAGAGTTCATTGAATATCAAAATTTTCTCATCTATAAGTCCTGGGTTATTGAACTTTTATTAGATGACCTAACATACCTCTTTAACAGGAGATCTGGTAGGTGTTGGAGCCTTTTGAAGTTCTGGAGTTTTAGGTTTTGGAGGTTCTGGAGTTTTGACCTTTGGAGGTTCAGGGGTTTTTACTTTTGGAGGTTCTGGTGTTTTAACCTCGGGTGTAAAGGATATGGCTGATAATGCCTCATCTGTAAATTCTTTAAACATATCCTCTCGCTTCCATGTTTGTAGATCTATGCCAGCCAAATCAAATACAAGGTCGTTGATAGGCATTGTACCTGTAAAATTATTAACATTATATCAATACAAGCAAGTCCCCCAAATAAAATTTCATTTTGTCTGTAAAGCAACAAAACAAATATGCCAGTTATGTTAAATAGACAGTAATGGATGGACATTGTTCCTGTAAAATATTAATGCTATATCAATATAAGCAAGTCTCCCAAATAAAAGTGTATTTGGTCTGTAAAACAACAAACCAATTGTGCCAGTTACATCAAATACAATGTAGGGGCCATTGTCATCGTAATCGTATGGTAGTTATATTTATAATTATTCATGCAATCAGTGCCTATCACCACTAACATTGTGAGTTGGAATCCCACTCATGCAAGGTGTACTTGATATAACATTATGTGATAAAGTTGGTCAGTGACTTGCTGCAGGTCAGTGGTTTTCTCCGGGTACTCTGGTTTCCTCCACCAATAAAACAGACCTCCATGATATAACTGAAATATTGTTGAAAGTGGTGTTAAAAACCATATCCCTAACCCTAACCCCTGTCTCCAAATAAAACATAACAGAATATATATGCCAGTTATGTCAAATACAAGATCATTGAAGATCATTACATAAAAAGAATAAAAGAACCGCCTAGCGCATGAATGCACGACGGATCCCCCTGCACTTGCATAATATTTAGTTTTATATATTTATAGAAAGCAGCCTTGCAGTCTTAATGTATAACATACTTACAAGCCACATGCAAAAATTATTCAAATCTATCCATGTTTACTAAAGTTATCACGTAAACAAGACACAATTCTCAAAATTGGTGATTTTTCAACCAAAAACTAACATTTTCCCCTAAAACCCTTGCTTCAAATATTTCCATGTAAGAACCCATCCAAGATAATGATAATTACAAGCCACTTGCAAAAAATTCTTCAAATCTATCCATGTTTACTGAAGTTATTGCATAAACAAGACACAATTCTCAAAATTGTTGATTTTTCAACCAAAAATTAAGATTTCCCGCCAAAACCCTTGCTTCAAATATTTCCATGTAAGAACCCAACCAATATAATGATAACAAGGGCAATGCAAAGCGTGGCGTATCCCCTCAACTAAAAATTTGACCCAGTGACCTTGACCTTTGACCTACCACCTTGAAAATCAATAGGGCTCCAGATTCCCTTAAGGACTAGGTCTGTACCAAGTTTGGTCGAAATCGATTGAAGGATGTTGATTCTGAAGTGTTCACAAGGATGTTATGCGGTAAAAAATTGATCCGGTGACCTTGACCTTTGACCTTGAAAATCGATAGGGTTCCATATTCTCTTAAGGACTAAATATATACCAAGTTTGATCAAAATCCATTGAAGGATGTTGATTCTAGAGTGTTCACAAGGATATTACGCAGTAAAAATTTGACCCGGTGACCTTGACCTTTGAACAGTGACCTTGACGTTTGATCTATGACCTTGAAAATCAATAGGGCTCCAGATTCCCTTAAGGGCTAAGTATGTACCAAGTTTGGTCAAAATCCATTGAAGGATGTTGATTCTAAAGTGTTCACAAGGATGTTACGGAAGGACGGATGGTAGCGTTACTATATCCCATCGCAACTTCGTTGGCGAGGGGATAATTACAAGCCACATGCAAAAAATTATTCAAATCTATCCATGTTTACTAAAGATATCGCATAAACAAGACACAATTCTCATAATTGGTGATTTTTCAACCAAAAACTAAGATTTTCCCCCAAATCCCTTGCTTCAAATATTTCCATGTTAGAACTCATCCAAGATAATAATAATTACAAGCCACATGAAAAATATTATTCAAATCTATCTATGTTTACTCAAGTTATCGCGTAAACAAGACAGACCGCTATTACTATATCCCCCCACCGCTATCACGGGGGGATAAAACTAACCGTAAGTTTCATTGATGTATGCCAATGAAACTATAAGATACAACTTGCACCCAAACTTTTATGTTGAACTGGCAGCCATGTTGTTTAAAAAATTGGAAGTTTTAATATTTTATGATAAGTTAGTGAGTGATTGTTGGTTCAACAGAATGTAAACAAAGTTTTCAGCTATATGATGGCAAGAACAATTTATTTTTTGATGAGACGATGATGATGTCTGTTTTTGATTACTAGATCAATATGTTGAGTTGGGATTTTTCTAGTGCTAGCTACAGTCCATAAGTAGACATGTCACTCTACTCAGACACGTTATCCATACCTCGAGCCAATCAGTATTTGCTTTTACTCTCTTACTCTTTATATTTATGTTTTTATTCTTACTCACCCGAGGTACATATTTATGTTTTTATTCTTACACACCCAAGGTACATATTTATGTTTTTATTCTTACACACCCGAGGTACATCTTTATGTTTTTATTCTTACACACCCGAGGTACATATTTATGTTTTTATTCTTACACACCCGAGGTACATATTTATGTTTTTATTCTTACACACCCGAGGTACATTATCAATCTGCAATCCATGTCATAAAACTAGAGGCTCAGCACTGAGCTGAGCCTGTGTCGCTCACCTTGCATTCTGCTCTGAAGAAACT
>MJUT01031499.1:2100922-2126949 GCA_002080005.1 Gigantidas platifrons
AAGCATACAATCATAAAAATGAATTGCATGTGGCGGCCATGTTTGTCAATGGATCGGGACGAAATGAGCAATCTTTATAGAGGACCTTCCATAGATGCTTCCTACCAAGTTTCAATTCATTTGGATCAGTAGTTTCAGAGGAGTAGATTTTAAAAAATAGGCCAATCAGAAACAAGAATTGCTTGTGGCGGCCATGTTTGTTAATGGATCGGGACGAAATGAGCACTCATTATAGAGGACCTTCCATAGATGCTTCCTACCAAGTTTCAATTCATTTGGCTAAGGGGTTTCAGAGCAGAAGATTAAAATGTGAAAAGTTAACGGACGACGGACGCCAAGTGATGGGAAAAGCTCACATTGCCTTTGGCAAGGTGAGCTAAAAAATCATATGAATTAAACCTCTTTTAAGAGGTCACCTGTTTTAAAAGGCCACATTTTCTGAGTTTCAAAGGTGACCACTTAATACAGGTTTGACTATCTTTACAGTCACTCGTAATTAAAAAGTGTACCTGATTGTCTATGGAATATTTTTGGTCTGTATTTCTTGGCATAATAAAATGTAATTGGTATATAACCACACGGTTCATGTTTTCCTCTTGTTTGGTTAAGTGGATAAATAGGAAATTCAAACGATTTGAATTTTTCTGCTGGATCAGCCTTGAGTTTGTCATCTTTCTCTGACGGTTTGTCTCCTCCTAGCAACAGGTCTATATCGTCAGATATTGAGTCAATGTCATCCTCGCGTGGTGTGTGAGGTACATCATCATCTCCGTGTGGTTCTGGGAGGTACACAGTAGGTAGTTCCTGAAAAAGATATATATAATGCAAGTTAAAAAAATCAATAATTTTGACGGTTAAATTACAAGAAATTAAATTTTTGAGTTTTGTTCTGTTCTAGTATTAAACAAATATAGTAGAGCCATGATTTTATACTTTCACTTCAACATAATAGCTAATTCAAAACATTATTAAAACACTGTATTATCTAAACATGAATTGAAATCACATAGTCAAGATCTAAACAGCATAAAATGGATTTTTTTCAATTAAAAAACTAAAACAAAAATCATTAAAAAAAAAAACAACACTGAAAATTAAATCACACATTTATACAAAATACATGTGTTTTAGAAAGTAATAATAACAAAAATATTGTTACACAAAATAATAAAATGAAAAACTAAAAATTGTGTTATTTATAAATAACTATATACCCAGTAGTATTATTTTCAGTTTTCATATACATGCAAAAAGACTGTGTGACTAAGTGGTTAAGGTCATCGATGTCTGACCCCAAACCTGGTACCACTGATATGGGTTTGAGCCACAATACCCACTTCATCAAGTGTTGAGGTTTCCAGACACCATCCCAAGACCAAGGCTTTCACAGACCAGTTTGTGTGTAATGCTGTACTCTCCCAGTATGGGTTATGGGTTGTGATGCTATAGCAGAAAAATTGCTGAAAGTGACTACAAAACACTAACCTCTACTTTACAATCCCTATCTACTATGGGATTCATGAAACTAACCTCTACTCCCAATCCCCATCTACTATAGGATTCATGAAACTAACCTCTACTCCCAATCCCCATCTACTATATGATTCATGAAACTAACCTCTACTCCCAATCCCCATCTACTATAGGATTCATGAAACTAACCTCTACTCCCAATCCCCATCTACTATAGGATTCATGAAACTAACCTCTACTCCCAATCCCCATCTACTATAGGATTCATGAAACTAACCTCTACTCCCAATCCCCATCTACTATGGGATTCATGAAACTAACCTCTATTCCCAATCCCCATCTACTATGGGATTCATGAATGTATCCTACTACACAGTTTCATGCAACTGATATGGGATATTACTTATAGAGATTCATGCATGTACTGATCACATGACTCGTACATGCAAACATTCCTAATAGGGTTCATGCACATGTATCATACTTCACAGTTTCATGCAACTGACAAGGGATATTACTTATTATTATACTGAAATAACAGGGGGGACAACTACTACAATATAATTAATTTACAGGAAGTCATGCAAGCTTTATTAAGCATTGTTTTGCAATTTACTATTTGCAAATTTGCTTGATTTGGTCACAAAACGATAATTTTTTGCAATTTTGACAGAATGAGTAATATTTGCATATTCATACTCTATGTTCAAGAATGTAGAAAAATGTCATTGACAACAATGTCAAACTGAAAGATAGCACATATGTATATATATGTTCTGAAAAGAACACTTTGTTTACACTTTAAAACAAATGTCATGATATAAAGATATATCAAGTGAATAGCTTGGAAATGTTGGTCAGGATGAAGTAGATAGTTAAAAATAAAGGAAAAAATATCAAAATCTAGATCATGATCCATATTTGGTATTTAGATTTATTCTACTTAATAGTATGGGTACCAGTTAAAGAACCAGAACTGTAACAACTTTGGATTGATTGCCAGAGAACAATAGGGTACTAGATAATGAACCAGAATTATGAAGTCTAAAAAAGTGTATGACATATAATCATAGGAACTATGGGGTAACAGATAAAGAACCAGTAATAAGAAAACTCAAAACTGTATAATATACAATCATTGATAACTATAGGGTACCAGATAATGAAACTGGGAACTAGAACAGCTTAGAAACTGCATGATGTACAATCAGTGAGAACTCTAGGGTACCAGGTAATGAACTTTGAGAACTAGAGGGTAATAGATGTGTAACGACTAAAAACTGCATGACATACAGAGAACATTCACAGATATAGACAATAGAAATACACTTCAAAATTTCATTCCAATTCAACAAACATGCAATCAACTAAGAATTCTATGTTACTATTTACAGTAGTACTCAATATAGTATGACTTAATACAGAACACAATAGATCTTTGCACATTCCCGATTTGATTCTAAAATTATATGTTTTTGACATTTTTTTGCTTAAGTTATTTCCCTTGCATAAGACCAAATGGTTCCCGTTCCATGTAAGTGCAATGGAAAGGACAAAGAATTTGAGTACAGTCAAACCTGCCCATACAGTTATCTTTATTAAGCAGTCACCTGTATCAAAAAGGTCACCTTTTACTTGTGCTGTCATAGAAAATTCATATGACTTTAACCTCTTCTAAGAGGTCACCTGTCTTAAAAGACCACCCTTTCTTTGTCTCAAAGGTGACTTCTTAATATAGATTAATTTTGCTTAAATTTCTTAAAATTTATAGATATTTGAAACTTCATGCAAGAAAAGTAAAGGAATACATTTTGTGATATTTACTATTCGGCAAATCAAATTGATTCAATAATTGAGTACAACTGTTACATCAGACACCTGATATTCATTCACATGTTCATTCAGCAATAGTACTTACCCCTCGCTGTTAAAAAATACCACCATTATTATATAACAACATAATAAACATTTAAATATAAAATAGTAATGATCTACAGAAAACTCAATGCTATAATACTACAGAAACACACCATAAAGAACAATATTATAGCAAAGTAAAATTTGATTGGTTATATCTATTCCTTTAATCTCATCGAGTGATATTATCAGTATCAAAAAAATGACAGTGATACAGCATTACTGAAAAATATCAGTCTGTGTGACACCAAACACATTATGACATTACTGATAAAAACTATAACGTCAGCTTTGAAGGTCTCAACACACATTATCACTAGTAACACAGCTTGTCCTATTGGACTTGTAGAGATACTGTTGATAATGTCTGTCTTGACATTCAGAACTGCTGTTATTATATTCTAGGGTGCTGGACTTAAGGCTAAGCGACTGGTGCTGTAGTGTATCAATGGTGTGAGTTCAAATCCCGTCGAGGAAAGAACAAAAATTTGTCAGCTCAAAGATCTAATTCTAACACTGTTTGGTTTAATTTTCAGACGTATATATATACATAATAGAAATTAAAAAAGAATTCTGGAACTTCAATCACATTTTATATAGCACAAGCACTTTCACTGTTTACACAGATCATCAGGTACAATAAATAATTCAAATGTTTTTCATATTAGTAAACAATAGAACTCGGAGATGCCTTTTCTGGATGTATTAGTTAAAATTACAGAGAATAACTATATTGAAACAGATTTATACTCTAAAACTACGGATTCTCATTTGTACTTAAATTTTAATTCATGTCATCCGAAACATACTAAATTAAATATTCCCTTCAATTTAGCATCCCGTATTGTTACAATTGTCAATACGGAAGAAACCAGAGACAAAAGACTTTCTGAATTAAAATCGTATTTGCAGAAACAATGTTATCCGGAACAATTAATAAATTTTGGCATTTCGAAAGCTTTAGAAAAAGGTCCAATACAAACATCTAAGAGACAAAGTGAAAAACAAGAAGTTATTCCGTTCGTAACTACTTATAAACCAAGAAACTTCAATATTTTTGGATATATGAAACAAATTGAAAATAATTTAAAACTTAGCCAAACCATGGATAATGTTCTACAGAAGAAGAAGATCATAAACAGTAAAAGACAATCTAAAAATCTCAAACGTATATTATCATCTTCAAAGTATGATTCTATTGAAATGACAGTGTCCGTACAGAAATGCAGTGATAAAAGGTGTAAAACATGCCCCGATATTGTTAATTCATGTGAATTTACTTTCAAAAACGGTAAACACTTTAAACTTGAACAAAATATTTCATGTAAAACAAAAAATGTGATATATTCTATTATATGTAAAAACTGGGATGAGTTTTATGTCGGGGAAACACAAATGGAATTAAAGGCTAGAATGACTTTACATCGACAGCATACGAATAATCCTGAACTTACAATACTGTGTGCCAATGAACATTTCCATATTTTCCCGTTATATAAAGTTCACAGCGGAGATTCTATAAGAGGAGAAAAGGAAAGACTGTTAATCAATATTTTAGAGCCGGGTTTAAATGATAAATGATGCAGAATTGTTTCCAGAAAATATTCCTGCATATATAGTTGAACTATAATAAGTCTCCCCTTGTTTTTATTATAACGTCACTCTATTGTTGACGTCTTTCTATTGTTTACTAATATGAAAAACATTTGAATTATTTATTGTACCTGATGATCTGTGTAAACAGTGAAAGTACTTGTGCTATATAAAATGTGATTGAAGTTCCAGAATTCTGTTTTAATTCTAATTTTTATTATATATATATAGATATAGATAGAGATATCATAATCTAGTTTTGTACATGTATTTTTAAGTTGAATAAAAACTAGTCAGTTTTTTATTTATTATTTTTTCTTGAAAATCGTTCTTGAGACTTCCTGAGATGAAATATCTAAATACATGTATAAAGAAATCTCAAATAATAATTTTCTTTAATTAAGGATTGATCTCAATTTTTTGTCGATTCATGAAGAAATAAACTAAAAAATGTGGTACACACTGGGTAACCCGCAAAGCGGATTACGCAAGGGTGTGTACCACATTTTTGAGTTTATTTCGAATGAACCGAACAAAAAATTTTGATCAATCCTTATAAATGAATTCCTAATTAATTTTTTTTCTTGTCCTAAAAATATTTTGACGGATAATAATTGCTTAAAAAGAATTAAAATTAAAAATTTTCCCAATTGAGGCCCCAACATGTGACTTCCGGTTAAATTTTTTTATCTATGACATGATGGATACAAAATTCTAACCAATCAAATTAAGCATTTGCTACAAATTTATTTATTTTATAGAATTTCTATTACAGTCCCAACTAAAAATCTTATTTTTTGATAATGAAGTAAAATTTTGTCACTGGTAAAATTAGTATGTGCTGTATATATGGTTTCTATATCATTTAAGTGAGTACAGAACACAGTTTGCTCAATGTTAAAGATTATATGATATAAAATTACAAATTGTGGTGTGTTAGTTTGAGTGATAACATTATTAGTGTCAGATACTGGTCTTTTTTTTAGAATAATAGATGTCTTTTAAATATAATTTAATAAATAATTCCAATAACTGCAGAAAATTTGCACAGTAATTCCTCTTTAATAAGTACACCCCCATCAAAGATCACCCCTCTTATCAGGCCAGATTTCAGACACAATGTGTTAGTAAATTACTACAAAATGTCCCTCCCCCTTCAGACAGGCCACCTCTCTTATAAGACTACTTTTTCATTGTAGAAGGGGTGGCATTATAACAAGGTGATTATTGTTCCCATGGAAATTCCCAAATGCCTCACAGACACATGAAAAATAAGTCCGCAGCCATAATGATAGCTTAATTAATCTAACTTTAGACACAAAATGGAATTTTTCAACACTTAAAACTTTTAATAGAAATGGGATGTAGTATCATTTAAAGGAATAATCTATCTAGCTTGATAACTTTTTACAGCTTTTTCAATATTTCTTTTGAATTATCATTTAACCATCCTGATTGGATAAATATAGCATATAATATTTTAATTGTAAAACAAAATCATTGAATTTGCTTTCTTTTTTCTTAGCATTAGATGCAAAAATCGAATACCTGCAGAGAGCTAGTACCTTTTTTTTTATTCATTAAAAGCTGCTATTTTATTTATTTTATTGTTCCAATTGTGACTCTCTAAATAATTTAAATTGAAGATTATCTTACCAACTAGGCAATAATTTTTTTTTATATAAGATCAATTCACTTATCTTAGAAACAAAGTAACAGCTTTAAATCCTCTATTTTTTGCATAATAATCATATTATAGTCTTGTGTTGTTATAATTTATATGTAAGACTCAGATCGACGTCTAGCCTCTAATCAACGTCCAATCCTGTATGATTTCTACGTCAGAGACATCTGTACCTCAGATCTATGTCCTTTTTTTTCAAATTCTCAAATCAACGTCTAATTCTGAAATCTATGGCCGTTTCTCACTTTCTCAAATCAGCGTCCAATGATGTGACTGACCTATGCCCTAACCCTTTCAAATAAATCGGCCACAGATCTGAGAATTTGGAAAGGACACTGATTTGAGAATACCCTTATATCGAACTATGATTTGAAATAATGACATTAGTGGATGTCTTTTTGAGGAGTGCATGCTGATTTGAGTCTGGATGCTGATATGAGTCTATTACATATTATAAAACAATTTAAATTTATTATCAAAATATGTAATTACCAGAACTTGTATATCTTCTAAGTTAATTGTTGCCATGGCAATCATTTCCTCCATTTGACCTTGATGAATGGAGACCTTGACATTCTGATCTGGTTCCTCTTTATTTGGAGTGGGAAGACGATCTCCAGGGAGATCAAATATCACGTCTTCATGCTTTCTATAAAGATATAAGCAGAAATGTCTATCAATATATCAAATCTAACTAAGGATGCTAATGTCGACACAATCTAAATTGAGATTTGGCAATGAAGAACTGGTTTATTGCAATCAAGAAGAACATCTTAGGAGATATATGGTTTTCCAATAAAGGTCGAGAGACATTATCACTATTTTCGTACCAAGTCTGTCACAGCCGACCATATTGTTTTTATCATTAATATTGCTTTTGACATTTTTTTTATTTACGCTATTTCCCTTACGGAGGACAAAATGGTTCCCTTTCCATGCAAGAGCAACGGAAAGAAAAAGAATTTGAGTATATCTTTCTTAAAGTTTATAGATATTTGAAGTCGTTACAATAGTTATATTCTATACAGAGTATGAGAAAAATACATGTTATTTTGGTTGAACTTTGCACGAAATAGACACTTTTGTCTGGCTTAAAAGGAAACAAATACTACAAAAATGTGGAAAAAGCACATAATTTTAGAATCAAGTCGGTAACTGGCAAAGCATCTATTCCCACATAGATGTTCCAAAATTATATTCCCTTAGTAAACAGATAAGAGTAAAAAAGTACTTACGAAGGCACTTCCCCTCTCATCTCTTGCATTTTCTTCTCTAGAAGAGCTTTCTTATCTTAAAGCAGAATAATTGGAATGTAAGAATGTTGACAAAATTGTTTATCTTTATTAAAACCATAAACCACAATAAACTTTTGATTATAATTATTAAAAGCATCATTTGCTTTAAAACATTGTTAAACTAAAAATAAACAAGAAATCATGAAAAATTTCACCATGCATTACCATGGCAACAAACAAAAACACTTTGACTTCTTTAATGGGTTAAAAACTAGTAGTTTATACAGATGACCTCAAACAATTGTATGTATGTGTGTTGTGTCTTGTGAAATGACTGTCTATCAACACCATTATACTATGACATATCTCAAATAAGAGCAATATTAATACTGCATAAGTGGTTATTTCATGAGGGTATTATTCTTTCCCGCTATCTTGAAAATAAAAACCTGTGGAAATACCCTCATTTTCAATGTTGAGAACAATGTCAATTGCTTAAAACGAAGCTTGAAGTAATTATGTAAATATTTAATCTGATAAAAAATAGTTGTGACCAATTTGTGTGATCAATAAGTCTTGAAATATAAAATTAGCGAATATGTTTAACCTTCACATTCGTGATTTTTAATTCCCCTGAATTTTACCACCAAATAGAAAATGTAAATTCCATAAGGATCTATTGAGTAGAACTTTGGTTATGTTGTCTGAAGCCAGAATACAAATGTCTGACAACTGATTTGATTTGATTTTTGGTGTTTTAATTCCACTTTCAGCAATATTTCAGCTATATCATGGCAACCAGTTTTAGTGGTGGAAGAAGCCGGAGAACCCGGAGTGAACCACCGACCATGGGCAAGCAATCGGTAAACTTTATCACTTTCTTCTGCGAGCCAAGTGCACCATTTTTTATAATTTACAAAGCCGGGCGCGAACCCATGCCATATTGGTGATAGGCTTGTATGAGTTGTTAGGTAATTCAAGTACCTAACTCATTGAGCCACCTGGGCCCTCGTCTGACAACTGACCTTCGGTATAATTTATAATACATGACACATTAGTCAATGCTTTGTGGAAGAACGGGTGTTACTTTGTGGTGAAAATGTAATAAATTCAATTGTGTACTATACAACAGTATTAGTTTTTTAATAGGTAAGTAAATCTCATAGACTTAGTAAAGTCTTCTAAGCTGCTCAAAGGTAAACTAACGGCAAACAAAATTAATTTAGTATAGGGAATATCAACAAGCTTACTAAAGCCTCATCGTCTAAATGTACATATTTATATATCATAATGTCAATAAAAATATAAAATACATACAGCATTTTTTTCTATTTTAAAAATAAAACTCATAGTCTAGTAAAAGTATTAGTATTTCAAAGCTTTATATAATATGGGCAGCACTCAAAATAAACTCATTCTAGCATTTATAATCAAACTTTGGGTAAAATCAAATCTGCAATACTCTTTATGTTGTTTTCATGTCTACTGTAAATCTACACAATGTTTTTCCTTTGCAACCTAGCAGATGTCAATATATTAAATAACACTACATTTTGGTAGCTTATAGCTCAAAAAACAAGAATGGAGACATACCTTTTTTATACTTCAATGGATTTTTTTCAGAATTTTATGATGTAAAAATATTAGTTTATAGTATAATTTCCTATATTCTAAAATATCCGTATTATTAAAAATCTGAAAATTTCAGCTAAAAAATTGTCATTTCCCCATATAGTTCTTTGTTAAATTGGCATCGAAATTGGATAAGACAAGCATGGGGACCACCTTTTTTAAATGGATTTGTCTATATATACCTCGTCAAGATGTACTTTTGTGCATAAAATAATGATGATTACAAGATATGCAGTTCGCTCCCTTTTACCTTAAGTGAATACAGGGTTTTGAGACCATTAGTCACTTTTGCGGAACAGATTTTTTTTTATAATTATGAATAAACAAGAATATAATGAGCTTAATCTTAAAATCAGTTACTTTGCCTTATTGGTTAGTATTAATGGAGATTGAAAACCTCCTTGGATGGGAACATACTCTGCAAATTAACAACCAACTGATAAAACATAACATTGCCACTAATTTGATCTCAATACCACACAAATTGTATTACTCCGCCCCCACCCCCCCTTTTGAAATATTACTGTGCTTTGGTCTAATACCACACAAATTGTAATAACCCCCTCCCCCACCCTTTTTGAAATGTTACTGTGCTTTGGTCTAATAGCACAACAATTGTAATAACTCATATTTGTGTAGTCTCCAGCAGAAAAAAAAGTCTGCCAGTTTGCCCAATGGTCCAACTTCTATCTAGATTCTTTGTAGGAAATCAGTATAGAACAAATGTCAAAAACTGAAGCAAGTTGTAAAATAAATAATTATTTCTCAGACCTTGTAATCAAATTGCAACAATTGGAATAAAAATACTGTAGTTATTTTTTTTTATTGCAGACACGTGTCTGTTTGTAAATAGTTCTATAAATAGAACGCAATTGTTACCCGGATGCTGATCAATATATAAAAAAAAATTATATGCGTCCTCGTGCAGTGCATTTCAACGAATTGAATGGCCAACCTTTGCATATAAATGACCATATTAAATAGGAAAAATAAGATTTCATTTCACAGAAATGAGAATAAATACATCAAAAGTTCGTTTGGTTAAAAGTAGCTTCGGTGGATTGCGAACTCGCGCCATTTTTATTTTTTTTTAGTTTCTTCAAAGGAAGTGTATTCACGTCCTTGGTTTCTTTAATCAAAGTTATGACTTTTCGAGAAAATCACTTTCAAAATACGATAGATTTCAATAAACATGATATCGACATTTACATAAATTTGGCAAAAATAGACGAATCGTGCAATGAATGACGATTACTATATACCATATTGATAATTATATATTTTGACGACAACTTTCCCAATGCGAAATTGCACCCATATGAAGATTACAAAAATATGTCCAATTTAAATTCATACTGTGGCATTTTGAGTACATGTCATAACTATAAAAAAATTATTACCAATATCGTTGATTGAATTCTCTGTCCAGGTAAATCAAGCCAGGTGAGATAAAAGATTACGCAATCAAAACAAAAATTCTATAATCCATTGATTTAACATGCAATAAAATTGTCATTGTAGTGACTAATTAGTTTCAATCAGCAAATGAAGAAGAATGGATTGTTACAAACAATTTTCTACGATTTTTTGAAAATTCAAGTGATGAATTGAGTACAGGAAATACTCGTCACTTTCGAAAATCAATCACCAATGACGAAAGTGACGAGCGCTAGCTAAATCACTGTGAATGGTGACATTATAAATTGACAATTATTTAACAGTATTTATATACATATTTTTGTAATAATAATGGAGGCAAAATTTGTTCATTAAGAACATTTTGTTTACATCAAAAGTTTGTTTATCACTTCTAATGTAACTATATCATAAGCTCAAGCCATGAAAACAACATGTACAAAAATATATATATATATATATCAACACACTATGTTACCTATTATAGCTCAGATGTCATAGAAGGTTTTACTCCATACCTGAAATTCTTCATTTTATTCTAAGATGGAGCAGAAATGTATAGCTAACAGAGATGTTTGTGTAAGATATGGGCTAGTAAATATAAAAAAAAAATATACAGTGAGTGAAACCTGTCTAAATCAAACCTGAATAAAATAGAATCTTGTATAGACTGAAGTTAAATAATGGGGTAGAATCTACTTTGGCGGATCCCGGAAGTCAGATATTGCAGGGATGCAAATTAACTATTTTTTCCCAAGTAGCCAGCTGGGCTACTGACTTCTAATTTCTAGGGGCCCAGCTAAATTTTTAAGGGCCCAGTTTTATTTTTCAGTCGATGAAAAAGAAAAATAAAAACATTCGGACCTGATATTCAGGCTTTTTAAATAATTGTAGCAGTATGAATTTTTATCTTCGTCTGTCTTCCTCTTTTGTGGAGGTTTTATGCCACTGATAAACTCCCACATTTTCTAAACAGGAATTAACTACCTACATGTACTTATCATTTAAACTCTTAAAGGGGAATGGGTACGCAAAAAAGGTTTCCAGAGATGTTGAATTAATTTGTGTGATAGATCCAGCAATAATTAAATTTAATCAGGTCTTGTCCTGATCTGACCTAAAAAAAAATCCTAATTTTGTTAGGAATGCATTTTTTGTGATGTCAAACTTGTCTATAATGACGTTTGATGGCAATTTAGTAAGCAGTCTTTATGTGACTGTCAGTCGGCATACATATATAATGCACAGTATAGGTATCCAGTTGATGTAATGAATACAGTACATGTAAATATCTGTGTTTACTTATTCCTTTTACTGTATGCTGTACATTATTATATGTGTGCAGATATTGTATTTTAATATATTGTTTTTTTTATTTGTAAACAAGTAAAATGTAGCAGATCATTTTTATTTCATAGGTTTATAAATTTGAAATATATTCTATAGTATGGTATAAAATTAACTGTATAAAAGTATCCAATACACATCTATTCTTTTGGAAATTTTTAGGATATCAATTCAAATTGAAAATAAACCAAAATGTACATTTTCAATAGACAAGTTGGATTACAAGTATCAATCAATTTTCATGTAAATACATTGCACATTTTTCAATTAAATGCTTTTCTGTATAGTTATCTAAAAAGATAGCAGATATGGCCAACAATCCGTATCTCACTGTCCGATCCCGTTCCGAATATTTTACATCAATGTCAACATCCGGTTTACCTACATTTTTTAATTTCAATTAAGAACATGAATCTGTTGTCATCTTCAATATATAAGCATCTCAAAACAAATTTAATTAAATACAAACAATATTTGATACCTTTGGAGTGTGGAAGTCAACTTATTTCTGTGCTCAGTAATGTATTTCAGTTTTAAGGCTTCACGTATTGCAGGTGCCCGTTCCTACTAAAATGACGTTTACAATACCATTGGAAGAAGTTTTGATTAATAAAAATAGGAATGTGCCGGTCTGACAGAATAAATAAACAAATTTCAAGTCTGTCTGACATTTTATTAAAACTGAAAACGGAATTTAATGCCGTTCTAAAATTCCGTTGGCAGTGGAAACTTGGAGTGATGAATAAATTTCAATCGCCAACTGGGCGACCGCAAAGTAATATTTGATCGCCCAGCTGAAATTTTACTCGCCGTGGGCGACTGAGCGACCGTTAATTTGCATCCCTGTATTGTAATAATCAATACGCATGACCTACAACCTTTCATTTTGTTACCATGCGAATATGACAACAAAAGGGTTATGGTTCGCTAAAGAAGAAGTACTCCAAAATAATGTCCCAAAGTCAGAAATCATTGAAATTTAACCTGTGTAAACCAAACACCTGTCTATTCCGAACACAAAAGAGATTCCCAATGAGGTTCTGTTTAGACAGGTTTCACTGTATATACATTTTCTTGTCTTTAAAAAAAATATTTCTAACAATCAAAGAAATGAGGAAATACAATTATGTGCAGGGTAATATTTAGAAAAAGTTGAAAAGAGATTTGTAAATAAAGTATCATCTTCAGATGGGAGGAAATAGCAATGATATTTAAAACTAACATCTATTCTTCATACTTTAAGACGTTTTTTTTCCTTGAGTTGAGAATTTTACTGATTAAAGTTAATTTTCAAGTAATCAACATGATTAACAGTCTTTGTTGATCAACGAAACGATAGACCATTTGCACATTTCAGACTTTGATTCTAAAATTATACATTTTACATGAGTTATGTCCCTTTAACATGGGTAAAATAGTCCTCTTTCATGCAAAGTTCAATGAAAATAACATATATTTACCTTCCCATAATCTCTTCAAAATATTAACGTTGTAACAACTTGTAATTTTCTATTTGCTATAAAATTATCCTCTGATATTTTACAATGATCAAATATCTATAAAGTATGAGATAATCATAATCAAATTCTTGTCCTTTTCATTGCTCTTTCTAGACTGGGAACCATTTTGACTTTGTAAGGGAAATAACTAGTATAAAACAGGTATAAAATTAATTATTCTAGAATCAAATCAGGAAAGTACAAAAGGTCTATTATAAATCTATAGAACCCGACAGATAAGGACGTTTAATGTAAACTTTCTATGACCTCTGTATTAGCAGGCACACACCTTCAACAGGCTTATTTCTAGAGCCTATCAGACCTTTCTTAGGCTTTACTTCCTCTTCCTTGGGAGACTCTGGTTTTATCTGAAATAGTAATAATATAAATAATATGAATTAGAACATAGAAAAACCTATCCACTTATCATGGTGTCTCTGTAACAGTACACCTAAAATAGTCATAATATAATTGGATTTAGAGTCAAGCTGGCTGTATCTACTTCTTGCAGTATCTCTGAAATAGTTTATTAAAGAATAAGATTATAATTTTCTTTGTATTGTCAATTTATCAACAAAACTATATAAGAAGTAGGAACTGCTTACTCTAAGTAAGCATCTGGATTCATCCCCGATTTTTTCCCGTATTAAAAACAGAGATATCCTAAATTATAAGTATTATTGTGAAAAATGAACCTTCAAAATAAAAAAAAATATTTGGGTGTAATTACCAAAGCAATCAGAAAATTTCCACACATATTTTAAACATATTTCATTTGCTCAAATGTGCAATAAGGATAAGACACAAGTTAAAAAAAAACTTATGAAGTCTTCTACTAAGTAATAAAAAATAGATACAACATCATTTGATAGACCATGCATATATATTGTTAGGTTAGGTAAGGTGTATGGTGCTTAATGCCACTTTCAACGACATTTCAGTTGTATCGTGGAGGTCAGTGTTATTAATGGAGGAAACCTGAGTACCCAGAGAAAACCACTGATCTGTCACAAGGCATGTATATGAATATTTCTTACATTAATATGTGTCAATGGGACAAGAACAAAGAATGTAGGGGAACAAATGGGAGAGGTTGGTAGTGGTGGTGTGTGTGGTTGTTCATTTGGTGAACAAATTAGACAACAAGACCTTTTTATTGATTTTTATATATAAATAAAATCATTTCTTCCAGTAGAAGCTGAGATAACTGTTACGAAAGTTTTCATTACGGCAAACATGAACAATTCTAAGTCGCACTGTAAACAGTAAGTAGATGTGCAGTAAACCTGGAAAGTGGAGACACGGTACAAGTAACCATGGCAAAGCCATATATCAAATATAAAATCATTTCTTCCAGTAGAAGCTGAGATATCTGTTACGAAAGTGTGAACGGATGGACAAACGGACAAGGTGATTGCAATATTGCAATCTAACCTTCTAATCTACGAGTGGGGGTATAATAAATTTTTTCTAAAGTTATACTGACCTCCTCCTCCTCCACAATATCCAGTCTGCCTGTTTTGAGGATTTTATTTTGGAATGTTATCATACACTTTAACTCAGTTTGTTTTAAATTCTTTGGTGTATGAATTCTGACATACAGATAGTTGTCATACTCTGGTTCATGTGTCCAAACAGAAACCTCCTTCATTTCTGGCTTAGGTGGTTCTGGTGGCTTCTCTTCTTGTTCTTGAGCAAATCTTACTTTCTGGAATAAAAACGTAGATATCAAATTTAGTGAGCATGACACTTTTCTGTATTAATTTTCACCAGGTCAAAGTCAAAAGATTGGAAAGTCAAATAGTTTAAATTTTAAGAGCAAGAAAATCACAAAATCAGCTATAAAGGTTACCTACGCCTTAGGGAGGAGAACATAAACCTTAGTAATACTTACATTATTTAGGAACAGGCAACTATTTTTTAAACATCACATACCTGGTATTTAGGAGGACCATGCAAAACATACTGAACATGACATATGAAATATTTTGAAGTAATCAGAAGAGAATCTATAAACTATTACATGATCAGTCTGTAGTTATCATTTTCTATTAAGTTTTATAATCAACCAATCCATTATCTGACCATGCTTTTGTTTT
The DNA here is from genome assembly GCA_002080005.1 of Gigantidas platifrons. Taxonomy (NCBI): domain Eukaryota; kingdom Metazoa; phylum Mollusca; class Bivalvia; order Mytilida; family Modiolidae; genus Gigantidas; species Gigantidas platifrons. The sequence goes on from MJUT01031499.1 coordinate 2,116,818, forward strand.
ACAGTTACCATAATGATTCAAATAGCTATATATATTTTTATGAATCACTTAAATATTTCATCAGTTTTGAGTTTACAGGAATGAATAAAGAATTGCATCATACAATATTTGGATTATTTTATGATCTGAAAAATCAAGGTGTCTATTTTTCTCCAGTAGAATGCTTACAAGTTCTTGTTACAGTACAAGTAAACTGATCACTACAGAATCAATTAAGCACATATTAATATTATTAACCTTTGGAGACTGTTCCCTGGCTGCCTCAGTATCACTCTCATAATCTTCTAGTCCTAATTTTTGATCACTCTCAACACTGCCTTTGTCACTACTAATTTCTTCTCCTTCTTCCTCCAAATCCTAAAACACAAATGGCTGTACTATAGAGAAAATCATCATTTCTAAAGCTGCCCCTACCTCAACAATGTTACATAACAACAGAAAACAATATTAAAGCTTTTTTTTTTTTATATTTGATGGAATATATTTTCAAATAATACATCAATATTGACAAGAACATTGATCTAAAATGCCTAGACAGTCAAAACTGGTATCAACATTTATCATCTATTTTTGTTTACTTCTTCAAAATTCCAGTTGCGTTGGGTTGTCTCAATAATTTTCATTTCTGTATAAAAAAAGTTGTTTGCTTTGTCTTTACATCCAGTTCAACAGTTGTTTGTAGCAGGGCTCATGTCTTATTTACGTTATTTGTGTTTGTTTGGTTGGTCTTTACCTCCAGGTGTTTGTAGGAGGGCTCATGTCTTATTTACGTTATTTGTGTTTGTTTGCACATAGTGGTGTCCAACACATATTGTGTTGTGTTTTTGCTTTGTTTGTCTTCGTCTTGTGTATCCTATGTTGCCTGTTTCACTAGATTGTTCATTTTTGATTGGCCCTTCCGTATTCTCTAACTGATACATTTTTGATAAATAAATGGATTTTTTTTCAATTTACCGTTAATTTATCACTGTCATCTGCTTCATCTGGAGGTTTTAATGATATTGGCATTTCATCGTCTTCCTCTTCCTCTTCTTCATCTGAACTTTCCTCTAATGCTCTTGTATATTCCTGAACATGTTCTAATCTGAAAATAAATTATAAAATCAGTATTATAGAGCAAAATGACAGGCTTGGATGATTAGAGGTAAACTACATGTGTAGAAGGTTAGGATTTGTTTCACAACTGCTTGCTTCATCCCCATTTTTGTTTGTTGGGGTCTGTGTTGCTCAGCTTTTTAGTATTCTGTGTTGTGTTGTTTGTTTTGTTTGTCTTCGTCCTGTGTCTTGTGTGCCCAATATTGCCGGTGTCTCTGGATTGTCCATTCTTAATTTGATTGCCCCTTAAAATTTTCTCTAACGATTATTTATACTCCATGTTGGTGATTGTCTCAAACAAAGACCTCTCTATAATTCCCTGTGTAAGAGGATTATTAGTGGAAGATATGTATTCAGTTTTTTGGTTGGTTGAAATGTAGACTAAATATATTACTGTTTTATTTTCTGTTCTTATTGGAAGTCTTTAAATAATGAAAGAATCAAACTTATTGAATTTCTACGATATATGATGTTGTCCTTGCTTTATGGATATATTAACAATTACAAGTATTTTAAAATCAGGTCATTTATGAATATTTTAACCCTGCCACATTTTTGTGCCTGTCCTAAGCAAGGACCTTGATTTATGAATAGATCAACAATTACAAGTAGTTCCAATTCTGGTCCTTAATGAACATTTTAACCCTGTCATGTTTCTGTGCCTGTCCCAAACCATACCTGTATTTCCAACATAAGTTGTGGTCGTTTTTATGTTTAATGAGTTGTGATTGTTCATTTTGTTGATATTGATGGAATTGTTGACCATCACTATTTAAACTTTCTTTTCATGCTTATTGGGAAAACTTATTAAATCAGTACAGTAGTCTCCTTCTTACAAATGGCCTCTCTTGGGGGTGGGGACAATTTAGAAGTAATTTACTATCTCAGTGCATCTGAAATCTGGCCTGATAAGAGGGGTGACCTTGGGAGGGAGTGGTTTTATAAGAGGGGGGCTACTGTATATCCTGACCTGCACACTTACCCTAGTTTGGCTTTCTGTTTGATAGATTCTATCAAAAATTTCCATCTTCTTCCATGACCTTTATTGCTCATTATCTTAGAAAATAATTTCTCCCAATTCATAATTTTCTTTTCTCTTGCTATTTGCTTGGACTGCAATAAATATCAAACAACTTTGCATAAAATGACAACCACACAATCTATCTACCCCACTGGATCCTGAAAGGAGGTTAAAGGTTAGAATTATAGTGTTTAACGTCATTTTCAACAATATTTCAGTTATATCGTGGCAATCAGTTTTATTGGTGGAGGAAACAGGAGTACCCAGAGAAAACCATCGACCTGTCGCAAGTCACAGACAAACTTTATCACATAATGTTGTATAGAGTACACCTCGTGGATCCCGAAAGGATACCCGGTTGTAATTAAACATCTTTATATTCTTATTCAAATTTTTGCTAAGAAATCCCTTGTTCAGTGGGATTCGAACCCACACAGTTTGTACTCTGCAGCACCAATTTGCTTAGCCCCCTATTTAAATGTTTTACATTTGAAAGTAATAATACATTGTTTTGAAATAGTCTGTAAAAATTCATATTTAAAATTCCCAGAATATGGTAAACTGCACTTAACAAGACAAGTACACAAAAGAGTTTTAAAAATAACATGATATCTACCTGTGTTTCCACCAATTTTAACCTCTTTATTGCAATATTAAGTTGTCTCTGGTTACTCTCATAATCTTCATGCAGTTTTTTGAGAGCAGCACTTTTTTCTTCCCAGGGTGTAGAATAGACTCTGACAAGTCTGACTAACTCATTCACTGGCATGTTGGCATCACTCACACTATAAATAAAATGTGAAATGAAGTTGCCATCAAATTTTTGTCAAAGGGAAGTAACTCTTACCATATTTGAAGATAAAAGATCATTTCCAGTGAGTGAGTGATTGTTAACGCCAAATCAGCAAATTTTCAGCTATATCATGGAGAGAACAAGTTAATTTGCAATGAGATGATGATATGTCAAATTCATATACTAGTATCATACACAATAAAAGGGTATATTATAACCAAACAAGATGTTGCACGCTACGTCGTGCTAAGAATACCCCTACTCATTCATTTGTAAGTCACACGGTAAACAGGAAGTAGATGTGCGGTAAACCTGGAAAGGGGAGACATGGTACAAGTCACCATGCCAAAGCCATATATCAAATATAAAATTATTTCTTTCAATAGAAGCTGAGATATCTGTTACGAAAGTGTGAACGGACGGACAGATGGACGGACAAGGTGATTGCAATATAGCCTCCTCTCTACGAGTGGGTGTATAATATTTGTTATTTTGGGAAAAAATTGTGGCTCCATGGGTGTAATTAGAGTTTTTTTTACATAACTTCAAATTATTCAATCTTAAACTGTATCAAAGTTTAAAAGCCAATATACACGTATGCTGTATAAAGAATGGATTAAGTTTCTGTGTCTTTTTGACTATATCATCACATGTTATAATTTGGAATTTCCCATCAAAGCTGCAAATATTAATGAACCATGAAATACAGACACTTAATGAACCCGAGGCCAAATTTAGCTTGCAAAATTGCCATTTAGGTCGCTGAAAATGTTTGAAAATCATCTTTTTATCGCTTAATTTCCCAGCGAAATTAATTTTTGTCAAAGGAAAGTAACTCTTACCAAATTTGACAATCAAATCGTAAACAAACAAAATAGCAGGAGTAAGATGATTAAAACTTTGGAAACGGAGATTTGAAGCTAGTGAAGAGAAAACACCTTATAATTATTAGGTTTAAAACGAAAATTATATTTTATTGATGAAAATAAGTGCCTCATGTATGCAGAATGCCATGCTCCTCCCTACAAGTGTGAGACAACTTGCAGCTGCTCATAAGTATCAAAAATGTGTTTGGAGTGTTTGTAAGCTTGTTCTTCAACTTCTTGTTAACTTATAAACAATTGCCCTACTTTCTCAGGGTTCACAAAATTGCATATGGGTTCGGTGGTCTCAGCGAAAAAAAATGTCAGTCCTCATTAATTTTCTATTGCAAAATACCAATTTTGTGTCAGTCCTTAGCAAAATCTGCCCAAATTTTGCTGGTCATGTCTGGCAGGACTGACCAATTTTCGTGAACTCTGACTTTCTGAAAACTTTTCAAGTCACTGAAAACTTCATACCTTCGGAAATCTATAACAAAATGTCATACTTTCTGAAAACTTTTCAAATCATTGCATCCAACTTGATATCATCTAAACGAATGTCATACATACCTTCTGAAAACTTTTCCAGTGATTGTAGCCAACTTAACCAGTACAGTAGGAGGTAAGGCATGCTTGATCATCTCATCTTTCATATCTAACAGCTGAAATTACAAATGTGACCTTACAGTCTGGAATCCAAAATATGAAACTGAAAACTGTTATCTTGATCTTAAACAACAGGTTTTAATCCATGTGAAACAAAAACTAATAATGCTCAGCTAAAACCCAAATCTTTTAAAATCATATACAGCTTTGTACATTACTTTTGGGCTTCTGTGTGCAGCTAGGTATTTGTGTGCTAGGGGTATCAATTTTGCCAATTTTCATGGATTTCCAGGATAGCATCAAACCACAAAATTAAGAATTCCATGAACGTTTGTATTTACATATCGGTGAAAATACATTTTTTCATCAAAACATGAAAATTGGTAAGAATCTAGAATATCCCATTATCATTTATAGAAAAACACTGTATCTTCATTGTTCACCCAGACGGGTATATCAGGCTATGCTATTTATAAGGCTGGAGTCCAGACATATCGAAAATCCAAGACAACTTGTCTGACATTGGGTCAGGCAATTTAAAAAAACTGTCAGACCGAAAGAAAATTTGTCTGACCGAATAAAAACCTAAAATGTCACCACATATTCCACATCGCCATTAAAAAATCATTTATTTGTTTATTTAACATGTTTGCTTCAAGAATAATTTTTTAGGTATTCTATTATTTCGTGACATTCTCAACATTTGTTAAAAATTAAAAAGCTCATCCAGGAAATCATAACACTCATCTTCATAATCGTCATCATCATCAATGTCTTTATGGAAAAAAAATTATGATTTGTTGTGAAAAAAAAACTGTCCAGACAATAAATCCCCCCCCCACCACCCTTTTCCACATAATATAAGAAAATGATGGTTTACCAATACAAGAACACTTTTAATATTTTTATAGAATGTTATTTTTAATGTGGTCATAAGTAAATAAGGTATTGTTTGTTTTCCTTGCCAGTAACTCTCTGAAAGAGATGCCGACTCAAATGTGTTTTGGCAACACATTATTATTATCTTTCAGTTTCCGGTTCGTCCGTATTGTATTTCTCAAATCATGAATCTTTCGTACCTAACCATGTCGGACCATTAAGTTACAATTTTTTTTTACAAATGACAATGTACCAAGAAATTAGGTTTTCAGAACATATTTAATAAAGAATACGAACTTTATCAATCTAAAGAAACTTACGAATATATATTATCAAAATACAAATAGTGAAAATGATAATCGTTTTGGTTTATTTTAAAGACCGATCTAGTCGAATGCAGATCTATGTTTGGGGCGAATTATATTTTTTTAAGGGAAGTTACTTGATTAGGATTATGCAATGGTCAAGTTTAGTTATTCACAGAAAACGCTTATTTAAAGAAATAAACATGCTATTGCAAGAAAGATCGACTTTTAAAGACACTGTTTGACGGACTGACAAAGAGAAAATTGTTTCCTGGCCGAAGTAGAGAACAAATTTTAACTGGACTTTCGGACCGATATGCCGAAAACATCGTCGGACCGGCTTGATTTTTACCTGTCAGGTCTGACATATTTCGATATGTCTGGGAGTCGTAGATATACATATGTATATCATGTGATCAAGTGATTAAATATGTCATTCGTCTGCCAGTTCCAGCATTGGTTTTCTATCCTATTATGGCTTACCAATGTCATTTCCATGAGGTGGTCGGTATAATAAACATGTTCTTCCTGGAAAAAGTTAGAATGGAGCTGAATAGTCATCACTATGATGTAACGGATGTTGACGTTTTTTACGTATTCTATCATACAAAAATGATGTCCGATACGAAAACAGACTCTGTCATGGTAAAATCAGCATGAAAATGTTTCAATTTTTTAAATTAAAAGCTATGCACCATAATATAATAGTTATTCAGGTGATAGAGAGGGTTTATAATGTTGAATTATCATATTTAAATCCTCTATGTGCACATGCATTTGCAAGTGTTCGCAATTAAATACTGATTTACCAGTAAGAGTACATAAAGTACCTACCTCTGCTAGTGCTGTATGTACTAAGGCCATGGCATTTAGAACACCATCACACAAATTGTCAAACTTATTTGGCTCACGACGTTTTGCTGCTGGATCAGGTTCATCGTCATCAGAACTATCAGACTCATCATCAGAACCCTATTAAAAAAAAACACTTCATTTTTTACTGCATACCATCTTTGAATTTTGTATTTTTAAAAGTTTAAAGTCGACATTTAATTCTTATGTTTAAATGTGTTGCCAAATATCGTCAAAACAGAGACATACAAACATACCGATAATTATTTATACACGACTTGATAAAAATGTTGGCTGTTGATTGGTCAATGACCTGTGCCTACAAAACCCATGCATCCAGTTTGTAGTTATTATATGCAACAGGGGAGGGGGTAATTATAATCACTTGCTCTGATAGTGTGTTCTTAATTAGGATAGGTTTCATCACCAGAAGTTTGTTGATTTCTTTGTCCATCAAAATTAATCGAAGAATGATTGACTTTTTATTGAGACCTCTAAATTTCCCATTAAATGAACTCCACAAAGGACATACAAATGTAGGTATTGTATATATTCCGAAGGAGAGTTCATCTTTAACAACAAAAATATTTACCTTGATGAACATGAATTGATATACAGGAAAGGTTTCATTTCCCTTGCAATAACAGTAAACACAACAATTTCCCTTCCCTTCAGCAACCAAAGAGTACATGTATCTAACATAATTATTACCCTTTTCTTCCTGTCGTCATCAGATTCCTCAGGTTCTTCCTCTACCTCATGTAGAGCTTCGAACATCTGATTCCTTCCTATAAACAAAAATATTTATGATGTGTTATAAATATTTCAATGTACTTCTAATTCTTTCTTTTCTAAATTTAACTTATTAGTAAATAAACGTTGGAGAATACCAAAGGGGTAATCAAAAATTTACAATCCAGAGAAACTGGCAACATAGGATATTTGGTACAGAAGACGAAGAAAAACAAAACAAAAACATGACACAATATGTGTTGGAGACCACTATACGCAAACAAAACAGAAATAACGTAAATAAGACACAGTAAACTAAAAGTAAACAAACCAACCCTCCCTTTTTCGTAACTTTCAATATCCAGTGTTCCGGATTTACAACAATTACAGTTTAAACAAATATGCTAGACTGAACTCTACATATACTGTCTTGGCACCAGTGTTCGCGCATCCGGTGAGTTCGCGCATACGTATTGTACATGTCAAAATTGTAAAATCATTGGAAAAGTTAAGATGGAGACTACTGGTATGTGAGGATTAATTCTACTTATATTAAAAGATATCAAATGTTTTCAAATTTGAGCTTATTTTGAAGGAATAACTATAAACTTCAATTTCAAAATAAAATCTTTCCTTTATTCATTTTAAGAACCATCCAAAGTATGCATGCGCGATATCACCAGACGTTGCAACATATCTGTCAAAAATCGAGGGTTGGGTTGTTTACACTTCCTTTTCACTGAAATGTTAAAAATTGTTGCTGAATCTGGATAAAGACCATAAAGATAATACTTCAATGTATTTGAGGATGATTTAAAATTAATTCAATAAAATTTTGGTAAGCTTTGAAATTAACCACTGAACCCTTGCTTAGGTGCGCGAACACACCGAACGTCTCTACTGGGCAATCTCAGAACAAAATACTCTACCATACAGTAAAACAATATGCACTGACGTCCGTTTTGGGGTAAAAGTGCTGAAAATAAGAAATGTTATTGTAAATAAATAAATAAAAAAGTTTTATTTAAAGTCAGCATGGTTAAAACAACAAGCATACAAACATAAGCTTGTGTTGCATTTCTGTCAGTCTATATATGCATTGATAGCGTTACAGCGACTGGGGTCTTGTATTGCTAAAATTTCAGATTCCCGTGGTTTTCCCGAAGATGATAAGAATCAAGTCCAAGATATCGCGGGCACCTGCTAGTCTTACTTATATGCTCGACTGATAAGGTCAGTGAACATGATATCTAACACATGGGCTTAGTTCACAATTGTTCAATTTTTATATTACCTCGATCCATTTTAGAAACTATTTGATCATAAATAAGATTGGATCGAAGTCTGCTTGACGTCCTCCATATTGTAAACGATGAGAGGTTGCTAGTCACGTGATTACTTTTAATCACGGTAAAGTTGTAATTTGTGTTATATGGTAACTTATGAGATGGATGAAATTTAGTGAACTGTAAACCGAAAGCGTTATCGGCAAATATTTTTCTTTGCAAGTGACAATAAAAATAATATCAATACTTTCACCTATAAATTAAGCTGTAAAAAGTCTCAATATTGTGTGTTTTACTTGTATAGTGTATTAGATACTTTTATATGATAGAGTAATTGATCAAGGTGTGACAATCAAGATCAATCAACTACATAATTTCAACTGTTTAATAGCTCATTTCAAACTCATCTTTTGTCCATGTATTATGACTAACAATCTCGGCATTGTCAGTATTGCAATATGACTCTCACAACTAGTTTTTTTTGTAATTAATGTTAGACGACTCGTAACCTGATCGTTTCGTACCAAGTAAAACAAATTATTTGATTTTATTTGATTTTTGTGTTTAATGCCACTTTCAGCAATATTTCAACTATATCATGGTGACCAGTTTTAGTGATGAAAGAAGCTGGAGTACCCGGAGTGAACCACCTACCATGGGCAAGCACTTTATCACTTGCAGCTGCGAGTCGAGTTCACCGGCTTTTTTGTAACTTACAAAGCCAGGCGCGAACCCACGCCGTGTTGGTGATAGGCTTATATAAGAATAAGAATAAGAATGTTTATTATTCCAATCAATGGGCCCACTTATATGAGTTGTTATGTAATCCAACTACCTCAATTTTCAATTCTTTATTAAAGATAACTAATAATACATTAGTGTTCTCCATTATGATACATATACAATACAACATTTAAAAGTTACATGCACGATGCAGAATATAATAATACAGTGGTACACACATTTTAAGAAGTGTTTCGTATTTCTAATGCGTTCCTAATTAATTTATATAAATAATTACATTCAATAATATTTCTTGGATTTAAAAGTTTAGACAGTAAAAAACTCATTGAGCCACCCGGGTCCTTTGTATAATATTTGTGAAGAATATCATATTTATATACGTATTGTTTATTGGCTTGATAAAATGGGATTAATATATTATTTATTCTGCGATCTTCCATGCGTTCTTTATTGTAATTATGTGTGAATTAGCGACACTAAATGTAGTCACTAATTGGTGTTAATTCTGGTTAACGCGGACGTCAAAGAGGTCACACTTTAAACAAAATACAACAAATACAAAATTGCTAATCACAGCGTCCAAGATTGAGCAGAATAATCACAATAAATTTGGTTACAATGATTGGAATGATTTACATGATTAATGACATATATATCAATAATTAGGAGGCACACAGATCAATCATCGATCCCTAACATGTACACGTACTATCATGTCTTGCCTCAGCTCTAAATCTGAAATTAGTACCAGGGACTTTAATACTGTCAGTAGGTGTATGACATCAAAACACATACCATTTATTTTCTAAAAGTACAAGTGTTGCCTGAGGGCAAGTGTGGACACAGAAATGTGCTGTCCAAAAGGCAAGTGTGGTTGTCAATATTTCATATTATTTAACTTAAAAAAAAAAAAAAATCATGGACACAGAGGTCCTGGATTTTTTTTTAATAAAAAA
>MJUT01031499.1:2148295-2163808 GCA_002080005.1 Gigantidas platifrons
TAAAAATTTGATGAAAAAAGGGCAATAACTCCAAGATGGGTAATCAGATTTACTTCAAAATTGCAGGGTAGGTAGATCTTAACATGCTGAACATGTATGCAGTCTGAATTTAACATCCATCTCTTATAGTTTTTGAAATAAAGGATGAAGAGTACAAAATATGCCCAATTTGCATAATCGGTATAAATCGGCTGAAAGAAAAATTTCATAGAAAAACCCGTAATATATGTTAAACTACTCCTTGTCATGTAGCTGCAGTTAAAATTTGAGCTCATTTTGACTTATACTAAAGCAGCAATGGACAATTGAAGAAATTTCTATTTTTAGTAACAGCAGCCATCTTGAATGGAGAGTGGGACTGTCGGACACAATTTTGAAAGGACCCACCCAGGGACCATTCCTGCCAAGATTGGTTTAATTTGGTGCAGCGGTTTCAGAGGAGAAGATTTAAATGTGATCTTTTATCAAAATATGCCTAAATTGCATAATCGGTATAAATCGGTTAAAAGAAAAATTTCACAGAAAAACCCATAATATATGTTAAACTACTCATTGCCATGTAGCTGCAGTTAAAATTGAGCTCATTTTGACTGATACTAAAGCAGCAATAGACAATTGAAATTTCATCCCCCCCTTTTTTCTATTTTTAGCTTGACGGCCAACTTGGTTTGAAGTCGGGTTCACCGGACACAATTTTGGAAGGGGGACATCCAAGGACCATTCCACCAAGGTTTGGTTGCAATTGGCCCAGTAGTTTCTGAGGAGAAGATTAAAATGTGAAATGTTGACGGACGGACGACGAACGACAAATGACGGACGAAAAGTGATGGCAATAGCTCACATGACCCTTTGGGTCAGGTGAGCTAAAAAAAGAAGATTGAAATGCAAAGTTTCACATCTAGTAAAGTGTTTCCCTAGAAATTGAGTAAGGTATGGTATTTGTGCAATCAGTGGACATTAATGTGGCATTTTATGATTGATTGATTGGTGTTTAATGCCAACTTTAGCGATATCGTGGCATTGTCATTGAATGAATTTAGAGGGCAACATAAATGAAAATCTAAGGGCACTTTTTATTGTCAGACATTATCAATATTAAAGCTATTTATATTGATTCCAATGCTGTTATTTCACAACTATAAGAGAAGTATATTAAGAAGAAAAATGTTATAATTTCACAGATTGGACAAGGGCATAGACACTTCCCCTGTGAGTGCCGCATGGTGTTGCAAAAGAAAAGGCATGGTACTGGAATGGTTGGTTTATTGTGCTTAACGCCACTTTCAACAATATTTCAGTTACATTGTGGTAGTCAGTTTTATTGGTGGAAGAAAACGGAGAAAACCACCGACCAATCGCAAGTCACTGACAAACTTTATCACATAATGTTGTATCAAGTACACGTTGCAATGAACGGGTGTTGGAAAGGAATGGCATGGTTCTCCACTATTCTAAAGTCGTCTAGGAAATACAATGGGTAATAGCTGACAAGATGAGTACAAATTGTACATTTCTATAAAAATTACTGTTTAATAATAATAATGATCACAATATAAAATTACTTACATAACATGGCTAACAAAGAAATAAAGATAAAATGACACACGTTTTTACAATATGTTTAAATATCAAAAATTAATTATATTAAACAGGACACAATCAATGACAATTTTCTTTTTCAAATAGTTTTTTAAATATCTTAAAATTATAGTGGAAGCCGAATGAATTTCTTCTTACTCCAAAAGGAAAATTTAGAATTTTCCAAAAAAAAGGGCTTTTGAATGAAAAAAAAATATTTTAAGGTGGTACCTAACACTACAGGGATATAACTCTTTAAATTCAGTTGAACGTTTTGATCATATGATGTTTGTATGTAGATTTCAAGCATCTCGGTGATCAAAACCACAGAGAGAAAAGCTGCTATGTGGCTATTGAATTTATAGCTCTGAGTCTGTTGGTTGGAATTTGTTAAAATTTTGATATTTATTACAGGGGATATATTCAAACACACTGCCAAAAATATAAGAAAATTAAACGAGCAGATCAAATTTTACCTGAACTGTATCGTACCACCTTAAGAACCATTCCATAACTTATGTTCAAAAATGTTGCAAAGGGACATAAACAGAACATACGAATAAATTAACAGGAAAATAAAAAAAATATATTCAGCAGTGGGTAAAAGAAGTTGTTCATGCAAACTTTGTTGACATTGGTGAAATTGTTGGATTTACTGTTTAAACGTTCTTTCAATTTCAATAAATGGTTGGATAAATGTAAAAAAAAAAACCTGTCCTCCATCATGTTTGTGAATACTCCAGTCTTTTTATTATTTAAATACATGTATGTTTTAATGTAATATATGTCATTAAAATGTGAATGAAATAATAAACAGGTAAATTATCATTATGTCTCAACCTTATAGCTTGGAAGAGAAAAATAAAATGGTTACAAATCTTTTCTTCACAAGCCTTAACTATTATTTTTTTACATTTGAACATCAGTGTTTCCCAAGGTAAACTGAAGTTGAATGGACATTTGGTCCAGTAAAGGAGTACAAATGACTGGACCCAGCATCAAGTTTACAGGACATCACATACTCCACAGAAGAGGTGCTCAGATTCCTACTGGTCATTTGGTCCAGAAATGAATAACCTTTTACTGGACAAAACCAATTTTTACTGGACATTGCCACATGTCCGACAGACCTTGGGAAAGACTGGAACATGAGCTCAAATATAAATTTGTGGCCACATAAATAATAAAGAGGAATTAATATCTACAAGGTTATATTAATCTTCACACTCATTCAACATACATATCCAAAACATTAACAAAGTACTACAAATTATTTAAGAATAATTTGCATAAGACTTGTTTACATTTAAAAATATTGTAATACCATAGATTAACCATATTCTTTTTTTTTTACTGAAGAAACTTTTGAAAATGCACTGCAGGTACCATTCCTTTCTGAATTTGAATCACTGATATATTTTAAATTTTAGAAGTACATGTCATCCTGACATACATTGTATATAAATGATGAAATATATAATGCCACAAGTTAACAATAGGTACATTTCCTATTCCTATAGAATGACCTTTTTTCAATATTGTCTTTGATAATCAAGTCTTCCATATACTTTTAAAAGTCAGTTTAATTCCAGATGAGTGTAAGATGCATATATAAGGTGACCTAATTTTTATAGGTCATGTTCTTAAGATATCAGGTGACCCAATATATAAGTCATGTTCTTTAGATATCAGGTGACCCTATATGTAGGTAATGCCCTTTAGATATCAAGTGACCCAATATATAGGCATGTTCTTAAGATACCAGGTGACCCAATATATAGGTCATGTTCTTAAGATGTCAGGTGACCCAATATATAGGTCATGCTCTTTGGATATCAGGTGATCAAATATATATGTCAAGGCTCTTTGTATGAAATATGAGATAAGACAGAAACATAATAACGAAGATCAATTTCACTGTTATTGTACATTTCTACAAAATGTTACATTCCGTGCACCCCTCCAATATTCATTCACAAATATTATCACATGATCACTGTCGACGCAAATTTTCTAATCTGGCCTCTAAATCAGCATCTGCATCACTAGGTGGACCACCTCCTCCAGCAGCCGCTGCTTGTGGTGCTTTAGCTTTATTAGCAACACCTAATGACTGTCCTGTAGATGGCAAACCTATGGATAGAAAAGAAAATGTTTTTATGTTGGTAATATAGGGGAAAATTATGGTTAAATTATAGATCAGTAGCAGTATTGAGATAAAGATTGATTGATTGACTGATTTTTGGTGTTTAATGCCACTTTCAACAATATTTCAGCTATATCATGGCGACCAGTTTTAGTGGTGGAGGAAGCTGGAGTACCCGGAGAGAACCACTGACCATGGGCAAGCAACTGGTAAACTTTATCACTTGCGGTTGCAAGTCGAGTGCACCCTTTTTTATAATTTACAAAGCCGGGCGCGAACCCACGCCATATTGGTGATAGGCTTGTATGAGTTGTTAGATCTAACGACCTAACTCATTGAGCCACCCAGGCCATTTGAGATAAGACCATGGTGGAATTACATGGTTAATTTATGAAATGGAGGAAAAAGAGGAGACAATTATGGTTACATTACAAAACAGTGGGAATGCAGAGGTAAATCTCATGATCATTCTATGAAACAGTGAAAATATAGACCTCTGGAAAACAACCACCCTCAGTTTGACAACTTTCAATGTTCACCTCATATGAAGGCAATAATTGTATATGGTCAGGGCTCACCAAATCAGATGAAGTAAATGATTTATTCACCCTGCTTTCAATGAAATTGTGCTATTCCCATCCATAAGGCTGCTTTCAATAAAATGACATAATTTTTCTTCAATATTCAAACATAATGAGCTCCCATGTTCCTGAAATTTGATTTATACAGTAATTGATATTCAATATTTGATCCAAGCTTGTTGATTGCATCTTTTTGTTAAGATTGTTGAACAGTACGTTTGTTTTGTGAAAGATTGGTCAATTTACAATACATTCATGTTGACCCTTGATGCAACCCCTAAAGGAGCTTTTTGTATCTCCCAAGCGGCAAGTAGTAAACAACCGATAGAAAATAAGAAGTATGTTCGGAGATCTAATTTTAATTAGATTGAATAACGCTACCACAAATTAATGTACCTGATAATTCATCTGTAAGTTGTAGACCTAATTCATCTAACACCTGTGATACTATTGCATCACTGAAAATATAATATTTATAATTCATATAATGAACTCATTATAAACAATTTAATAATTCAATTATAAGTCATGTGCAAACCATATTCAACCAATCTAATTATAATTAGATGTTTGTTGTAATTTTCATATTTTGCCGATATTATACCAATATCTAATTGACTAATGGAATCCTGTATGAGGTCATATCTTCAGCTGACCAATCAGTGAAGAGATTACCATTTAAAACCTAGTACACACCAAGAGCTATTGTCTGATTAGTCAATATACTTAACTATCTTTTATATGATTGGACGGTCAAAGATGAATGAAAGGTTACCTGACATGACCTCAAACAGGGTGTTGTTAGATGTTAGTGTATTGCTGAAGAAAAAAAAAAAAGATTCAACAGACATCTAATTTTAGTTAGATTGATATTCAACAAACATTCCTGAAACCATACTATAACTGACAAGACAGGCAAAACACATCACATTTTTTTCAATTATATAAACATTATGGACATTGCTAAACAAGCTTATCCTTTCACCTCGGCATATTTCAATCAGATTTCATATTGAAAATATGAACCTGTATAAAACATGAATCTTTATTGACTGATTGATTGATTAATGTTTAACACCAGAATTAGCAGTATTTCAGCTATATTGTGCCATGAATTTTTTTTTACCGTTGTGAGTTCGAATACACCCAGGTGAGGTGTACTTGATACAACATTATGTGATAAAACTGAAATATTGCTGAAAGTGGCGTTAAGCACCATAAACCAAACCAACCTGAACAAATTTTATAAATTAATTTTCTCAACTACTAGACCCTTACAAATGATACATATTTTTGCATAAAACAATCTGGTTAAATCTTTATTGTCCTTGTCACATATTTATGAAAAAAGTGTTACACCATCCAAGTTGTCAACACATGATTGTATAGTATGTTATACAGTAATGTTCTTTAAATCACACAATAAGTCCTAAAAGCTGATCTGATCAAATTTCATCTTTCATTTGTGTATAAAATTGATTCATTAGTATGTGGTAAACACTCTCACATAAGATACAAGTCAAGCACAATTAACTGTGAAATGCATGAACCTATACCTCAATGGTGAAAGTACATTTAAAAAGTATACCTGAACTTCTAGATCACAGGTTGACCTCTGATAAAGGGAGATAACTAATGTTTCACTTTAAAAAAAGTATGCCTTAACTTCTAGACCAATGTGACAGTGTCCTCTGATAAAGGGAGATAATTTACCAATGTTTCACTTCCATTTGTTTGAGGTGAAAATGTTAAACAATTATGGTCATACGTGTTTATTTTATATGGTCTTCACTACAATGTTACAAGGAACTATAAAATACCTTTCATCTTCATCGTCTTCATCACCCATAGCATCGTCAATAGCATCGTTCATCATTTCTTCCTTCATATCCATTATCTCTGACTGTTTTTCAAACTCCATCATTATCTTTTGTATTTGGGGAAGCTTCAACTACATAACAATGATACTATCAGTGATATTAAAAATCTTGAATCATAAATTCTAATGCATCTAACAAAGACTGCCAATAAACATTAGAGAATATCGAAGTACATTTTGTGTGTACTTTAAAAAGTCTGGTATTTGTTTTTCTTCTAATTTTGGTTCTTAAAGTCCATCATCAGAAAGTGTGGGAAAAAACCATGTCCTATTCCTAAGTTTTAACAGCAAGAAAAACCCCCAAGAAAATAAAACTTGATCAATATTTTATGGATATAAACCTACAGCAAGTGGACATAATTGTTCAGCTCATCTGATTTTTCCAATATATTTCACGTAAAACTATGATTTTTCATCATTATTTTTGAGGTCAAGACTCAATACTAATAAAATTTAATGCACGAAAGAATAATTATTTACAGTTTGCCATATTATATACCTGTAGTTACCTGTCTATTACAATTGCAGAGAAAAGAATATATGCATCAATGAATATTTCAAAGAACATAATCTAATAGTATCGCTGTCATATTATATACATGTAGTTACCTGTCTATTCATTGTTTGCATTGCTTTCGTTACACCTTTCATTGCATTAGCCATTGCGTTATTTGATTTTAATGTCTGTATTTTAAGTGCCACAGCCTGTATATTTGCTCTCATTAAGATAAATTTCTTCACATATCTCCGTGTTCTTACTAAATCTCTAGCCATTATCTTTACTGCATCCTGTAAAATAAAAATATAAATCAAATAACATTAGAGAAAACAGAAAGGGCAATAAAAAAATGACAATCCAGAGAAACTGGCAACATAGGGTACGGTACACAAGACGAAAACAAGCAAAACAAAAACACAACACAATATGTGTGGGACACCACCATACGCAAGCAATCACAAATATCGTAAATAAGACATGCGCCCTCCTACACACAACTGGAGGTGAAGACAAAATGAACATCGTCTTTATGATGAAATCGTAACGGACATCACAACACGGAACTCAGAACGTAAAGACGACACGAAAAACGAAAAAGATTATTATGGAAACAACTGACCTTTCGATCATAAAACTTTTGAGTATGATTTTTGTACTTGTACTCCAAGGTTATCCAATCACGACACTGAATTTATTGAATACAGAGTTCTGATTGGTTGTTTTACTAGTATGAGTGCAAACCCTGTACTCAATTTAAGTTTTACGACCCTCATGTTTGTGTAATCTTTTACAAGTTACTTCCTTGTAAAGTCTCCACCTAATTTCTACTTTCTATAACGTAAAATGTCTGAAGTGGCTTGTTTATGTTACATTCTAAAATAACAATACACTTCCCTAATTAATCTATCTATATACACACTAACGTATACATATGTCAATGTGTAGCACATGTATAAAAACATTCATTATTTTCAATCTGATAAAAAAAAATTGTTAACAAACTTATTTCCTCGTAACAAAATTACTAATGATGTCTCAAGAATGTTATTTTCATCACTAATGAAAAAATTATCATACAGTTACATAACTGTGTCATACTTTTACATAACTGTTTGTTAATAGATAAAATGTTTACAAAGTCAGAAATAATGGACAGTACATTTACATGAAAACATTGAGTCAGCATCAATTGAATGAGTGAATAATTGTTGTTTAATGCCAAATAGGCAATTTTTCAGCAATATCATGGAGAGAAAAACTTACATTCAATGAGATGTCATGATAATGATGTCCACTTTGTACTAGATCAACAAGTTTACTTGGATTGTTTTTTTTTATAGTGCTAGCTTATTAACTCACAGCTTGTGAGTAAAAATGTTAATCTAATCCGACACATTATCCTGATTTCGAGCCAACAAGTCTTTGCTTTTACTCCTTATTGCTGTGTGCTTAGAGGAGAAACAGCAAATACCAATTTCATGGTCTTTGGTTTGACCTGACCAAGGCTTGAACCCATGATCTACCACACTCAAGGTGAGCATGCTAACCATCACACAATAGATGCAGTTCATATGAGGAATATATGGAAGGTAAATCTCAAAACTGAATGAATTGAAGCCAAAATACCAGATTACCAACCATTTGTCCTTGTTTCGCCATCTTTTTAATGTCAGCAATTACTTTCTTTTCTTGTTGTTCCATTTTAGCCCGTTCTCTATCAAGGTCTCGCATGGCTTTGTTCAATGCTCTTTGATTCTGTCGTAACATTTCCTCCGGCGTCTTCTTCTTTCCAAAAAGCCATTCTAAAGGCATGATGATTGACTGAAAAATAAAAACAATTATTCCAAATTATTGTTGATGAATGGCGATTGGGTGTAAAATACAAACAAGCATTTTAATATTGTCTAATGACAGGATGAATGAACATGTGTTATTTTTATACTAGAGGAAGACAGACGACGGACCCCAAGTGATGGCAAAAGCTCACATTGCCTTTGGCAAGGTGAGCTAAAAAAAAAAAAGGAAAAAGGAACCAACATGACTGGCGTTATTAAAATATATTTTGAAAAGTATACTAAAAGTATGCATTAAAAATTACATTTATTACATCGTACTTAACCCTTTTGTAAGGAATTCCATGATAAATGATGCAATAAAAACTGAAATTGGCTGCAATCGCTTGATCATGTTTTCCATTAATTTAGAGGATTGTTATTGGTAATATTCCTTTGTCTTTAGCTTGGGTTTGACAACAAATTATTAATCAAGCTAAAATAAACAGCTCAAAATTGATCAAAACATTGAATTTTGTTTAAATTGTTCATATATTTTTCACAAAATACACATCTTTTATTTATCACATCTAAACCACAAAAAACTATGTTATACCTATGTAATAGAAATAGCATCAAACCTTATAAAAAATAGATAAATGGTAATAACGTAGATTACAAAGTTAATTGGTGGCTAGATGCAGAACATTTATTTACGAGTCAAAACAGATTTTAATTATTTTATTTATTAATACACTTCATCCTTAAAATCATTAATATATTTATGGGGCCGGAATGATTTGTTACCCCTACTACTACCTTTCCTGTTTTCACCCATAATAAATTTTTGCTTTCCCATTCCAAGCTAAAGAAAAACTTGTCGATCCTGTGTCATGTTTAGACCTAAATGAGTCTGGTGAGCTGAGTTATTAGTGTTATTGTAATGGTGCAATTAATTGTGGAAGATCGTTCTTTAACTCTTCTGTCTTACCGTAACAAACTTTGAGTTTGAGTAATATAAAATTTCATGAGTATTTATAAAAACATCAAATGTTTGACAATTTTGGTACTTTTAATTTGTCAACTTTTGGGGAAATCAAGACAGAATATACATGCCGATTATACAATACCTGTTCACTTCCTTAAGCTTAAAATAAAAACACCAAGAAAACACAATAAACTAGAAATTGAGTGACTGTGAGTCAGGAAATATCTAGTGTGTATTTTGATTATGACGTCACTGGAACTGTAGTTAATCTCTAACAAAACTAAACATATTGTTTTTGTTTCGTTTTATAAGAAAAAAGACTATTATATTGTACACATGTGTGTGAAATAAAAATTATTGTGTTATAATATTAAAATATTTTATAGAAATATGATATTTGTTTTTATTAAATACTTAAATTTAATGAGTTCGAGAGTTTGATGGCGGCTATGCTGCAGTACTGTGCAAAATCTGGGGTAAAAATCTTAAAAAAAATATATTAATGAACGGATAATTCGATATAAAAACACACACAAAATAATATATATTTACTCCTTATGTTGACCTGGCACGGAAAGTTTTCTTTTCATCGTTAAAATGTATTCTCAAATGTTTTGTGATTGATGATGTTGCAGTAAAATGCTTTTCGTTATTTGCGCAATTCATATTGCCCAACCCATTCCATCGTCACTAAATACATTTTGAAACAAAAGACTAATTTTAATCAACCAGCTTAGAATTTGTAAGATATTTCCTATTTCTGATATTAATTTAATCATGAAATTTGTGTTTTAATACAAATATTAATAATTAAATAAATAGAATGGGATACAAACACTATAAATTCATTATTGCCAATTAATAAGGTAGGGATGTTAAAGGTATCGTCAGCTGGGCACTCGCCTATCTGTCACCATGTTAACCTTTGATGTTACAAACTGAGTTAAAACAGCCCAGAATTTATTAGAAAGGCAAAAAACTAGAATTATTAAATCCAATAATATCAATCTTACAAACAATATTAAAAAATTCATATTTCTCTGCATAATATTTCTTTACAAACGATTTATTTCTTGTTGTTTGTTTGCTTCTGACTGAAAAATCAACGCCATCTTGAGAGAAACGCATCACATGGCTGCTGCAAATTTAGCTCGGATCACGTTATTTTCATTAAAATATTTGAAAACAATGCAATTTTGTAATCATTTGAGGTCCTTAAAGGGGATGATATATTTTTCCGTGTAATTTATTGGTAATTTAATTGCTTTCATCGTAATTTAAAATCACTAATGTTTAGTAACGAATAATTTACTTCAGATTGAATGGGACCTCCCAGGACCATATTTTTAAAAGAATTTAACCATCTCAGTATAATTAAAAAACAACAAAATGTTAATNGTCCTAAGCGAATCTTTGCGATAACTAATTCCGTATTGATAGCCAGACGGCGAGTTGATATTTCCGCAACATTCTCATTTCCTCACCGATATATTTTTTTAATTTAAATTATGACTTTGATTTTCCGGTTTTTTAAATCGCGCAATTGACTCAGACATAAAAGTTTTAAATCACATACTTTTAACGCTTGCAAGTGACCTCGATTAGCAAAAAGAAACAAAACCTTCGCTAAAAATAAACCGATTAAATCAACCGATTACAAAACTCGTCTGTCTGATGCAACTTTGACAGAAGCATAAGCCAAAATACTTATGAAATCATAGTTAAGTGTATGTTTTCTAGTGACATTCTTAATTTTGGAAAGACCACCTGAAAAATAAAAAAAAACGGCAGATTTTGACAGACACTTTTGCTGACGGTGGTCCTACTCAAAGAACTGTAACTTTTGAATGACTCCAAGCATTGAAAAAATAATTACATCATTGTGTTTCTAATAAAACTACCTTTCTCGTGATATACAACACATGCTTGATTTTTTTTTTTTTTTTATTTGCTTGACATCCCTAAATAAGGTGTCCATTGATTAGACAGAGTTTTTTTTTTTGCACATGTTAAATGATTTGAAATCTTTCATTTATGTTTGGCTTAATTGTTATAGAGCAGAGACAGAAAGAGGTTCCATGTATATGTTTCAAAAGAAGGATTTGCATACAAATGTATGCAAATCCTTCTTTTGAAACATATACATGGAACCTCTTTCTGTCTCTATAACTATATAGAGCAATACATATTCTTATATGTGCTTGTAATTTGTGTTTTTTGTTTGTTCTGTAGCTCAATATACTTGTGTACTTTTGTAACCGGTGGTTTAGGTCCTATTGATAAGAACTAAGATATCTCAGGTTATGGATTCTTAAATTGCGATTAAAACAAATTCACAACACTAATCAATGGTAATGACCCTGCAATACAAATATAAATCGTAAATACAAAGAAGGATAACTCTTAGTACTTTATAAAAAAAATGTCAAAAATACATATGACTGAGAAATTATGGTCTTCCACAGGCCTCTACATTAACATATTTTTCAACTTGTCCCTTCGGACAACTATCTAAAAAAAGTACTTGTCCGACTCAATCTTTTAGTTGTCCGAAAAAATTTAATAAAAATTACAAAAACTAGAAAATAACTATCAGCAATGTGGTTCTTTCCGTTGGTGGTTTACTATCAATAAACTATTTGAATTTGAATTGAATTATAATTACAAAATGCCCGTTGTCGCTTAATCAAATCGCTGAAAATATACGGATCAAGTATACATGTATGTCATTTTTTAATTACCATTTTATAACAACAATTTATAAATAGTTCTTCCATTTTTAAAAGCCAGATAATACATGTGTCTGTGATCACATGTGGCTAAACAGTGCTTCAGTACTTTGATAATGTACACAAACATATACTTCGAT
This sequence comes from Gigantidas platifrons, assembly GCA_002080005.1. Classification (NCBI taxonomy): domain Eukaryota; kingdom Metazoa; phylum Mollusca; class Bivalvia; order Mytilida; family Modiolidae; genus Gigantidas; species Gigantidas platifrons. The sequence continues at coordinate 2,160,608 of MJUT01031499.1, forward strand.
TTTGTAACAACAATTTATAAATAGTTCTTCCATTTGTAAAAGCCAGATAATACATGTGCCTGTGATCATATGTGGCTAAACAGTACTTCAGTACTTTGATAATGTACAAACCGGAAATGGAATATTTCATTAATACATTCGGAATATCTCTTGGTTCACTGCTATAATTAGCGATAGAGTACTACAATAGAAACTGATATTTTTAAACACATTAGAATAATTATTTAAGAAGTTTTTGTCTGTCAAAATGACAAAGCAATACATTTTTATCATAGAAAATAACCTCCAAAAGATAGGACAGTCATTTTTTTCACTTGTCCCATCGGACAACCATGATACAAGATCTACTTGTCCGATGTCAGTTTTCACTGGTACCGGACAATCGGACAAACGTTAATGTTGAGGCCTGTTCCATATTTTCAGTTATCCAAAATATAAATATTATAAAGCAATGGAGGAACGTGCAATCAATTCATCCCGATATGTTCTTCTTAAAGTTTAAACGATCAATTCCAATCATATCTTCATTTGATAGTTATTTTGGGGTCATAGCATATATAATTACATAAAATAATAACAACATATATTAGTTTGCAACTAAAGCAAAACTTAGAGCTACAAGCAAAACAAATTAAGCAGCTAAGAAAATAGAAATAATAGCAGTAAGCGAATTATGCTCTTGGTAAACACAAACATACAAAAGCATAGAAAACAACAAAACCTACCATGTATGAGGTACAAAGGTCCCATTTACAAATCACATGGTATGAAATCTACATCATGGTAAACTACACAGCACAGAATAACTTGTACAATATCTGTAATAAAAGATACTATCATAACTACTGTGTTTATGGTATGGACCATATAAATAGTAACATACTATTTATAGTTTAAAACATATTTTTACTATTTACACTAAATTAACTTCACCATTGTCTTTACTCTGTTTTATTAAGACAATATATTATTCTCATAGTTTTATTAATTAAAGACTTCAAAATTTACTAAAAAGATTATTTAGACTAATTTACCAATTCAGATGCTCTTTTATTAATAAATTTAACTATCTTTTAGTTTTATGTGTTTTAATCATTTATATAGAACTTTCACCCAGAAATCATTCACTCAGACTTTTCATAAAAAATCATATATACAAATCATTCATACTAGTGAAATTAAATATTGGGAATCATAGATATTAGTTAAGAAACTGACCTTTGAATTTAGAATCAAGATGTCCACCAAATTATCAAGAATACAAAATTACAAAACATCCATTCCAATCAAGTATTTTTTAAGATCTGTGAAGACAATAGATATTCCTACCAAAATTGACACATGACCAAATAATCCAATAGAAAACAAAGAAGAGAGTTTACCTAAAAGAGTATGTATAATCCAAAGAGTAAACAAATAAACAAATCAAATCAAGATTTACTGAACCATGAAAAACTCTTATAGTAAACTGAATATAACTACTGAAGCATGGAATCAAATAATAATTAATAGTATCTACCAGCATTCTGCAAAGTAATCAATTTAATTATTATCTACAAGTACTCTGCAAAGTAATAAATATGAATAACAGTAAAATTCTGAAAATTAAAATTATCTCTGAAATATCACACTACCACACTTTGTTCCACCATATGTACTGTCAATCAATTATTTCTGATTGGGTTGTTTTAAGTGATTTTATGAAGTACAGACTTAAATAGTTGCTAACGTTTACTCAAACACAGAAAGGGAACAAGTTTCACAATTTGTTTTAATGTTAACTACACATACAATACGATTCCAGAGTGTAAAATTGCCAGTGTTTGGGTAAAAATTGGCTCCACAACTTGTGTTAATAGCAACCATTTTGAAAATGATGTAAATACTTGAACCTTACTACAAGATTATTTTGCCAGAAGATAATATGTTATAGAATTTGTCTTTTCAGCCAATTGATGTAATACCACTCAGCATCAGAAACTAAATCAACAATCAAACAAAGAAGAAAACTAGAGCCCATTAAAGAACTTACACTGCACAGACTGCACGTCTGAGGACTAGGAAACTCCCAAGGAAAAACCAACATGTCAGCTGTCAAAAAGTTGAATAGTCCTCAGTGGAAGGTAATCTAATATCTGCTGAAGTCTAATCTACACAGGTCTCCACTAGTTATCATAACAATTGATTTTTTGTTTTTGGTATTTTCACATTTGTCTGAACATTCATAAAATACTTTGTAATCTTTAACAGGAATAACACTGTTTAAGACACTTTTTATCTGTGTTACCAAACGCTATTACTGTGGTTTCAAATTAATAATGCACTCATATCAGTTACAGTATATACTTTGTGTTTTGAGAAGTTTATTAGAAAGTCGGTGGACATGAACCAACGTCCTTTTTAGTTCACCTGGACCGAAGGTCCAGGTGAACTATTGTCATCACTTGGCGTCCGTCGTCTGTCGTCTGTAAACTTTTCACATTTCAAGCTTCTTCTCCGAAACCACTTGGCCAATTGGAACCAAACTTAGCAGGAATGTTCCTTGGATGGTCCTCTACAAATTTTCTGTTTTTCGTTCCAGTCGGATATTCAACATAGCTGCCAGGGCCAATAATATGCTCTGATTGGCTGAAATTTCAAAGATCTTCTTCTCTGAAACTAATGACCTGACTGAACCCAAACTGTAAATGAATGATCATTGGAATGTCCTTTACCAAGTTTCTGTTTTTTATGCCGATCGGAAATCCAAGATGGCTGCCACCGCAGGACATAGATTAATATTGGACCCTATGGGAAAATGTTCAAATGCCTTCTTCTCAGAAATTACAAATATGATTAAAGCCAAATTGTACATGAATGTTCATTGGATGGTCCTCTACAAACTTTAGGTTTTTTGTTCCGATATGAAATTCAAAATGGCGGCTACGGCAGGACTTAGTTTAACATTGGCCCCTATGGGAAAAATCTTTCAAAACGCTTCTTCTCTGAAACCACTTGGACAATTGAAACCAAACTGCCCAGGAATGATCATTGGAAGGTCCTCTACAAAGTTTATGTTTTTTATGCCGATTGGAAATTCAAGATGGCCACCACCGCAGGACATAGATTAACATTGGACCCTATTGGAAATGTTCAAATCCCTTCTTCTCAGAAACTACAAATATGATTAAAGCCAAATTGTACATGAATGTTCATTGGATG
>MJUT01031499.1:2170082-2187537 GCA_002080005.1 Gigantidas platifrons
GGTCAACTGATGTTTGTTTCACATCTGGTGAATAATAAAAGTTGAATATTACAAAATAGTTAAATATCCAATCAACATATCAATGGGGAATAGACTACCTGTCAGCACTTGAATTATTAAGTATGATTGACATATTTCAGACCTCATGAATTGGCTGAAGATTTCTAGTTTTTGTTGACGTTTTCAGACTGTTGAGAATGTATTATCATAATTAGACTTAAGTTTTTTCATCTCTGGTGACAATTTTCAGACTGTTGAGAATGTATTGTCATCATTAGACTAAAGTTTTTCCAACTTTTGTTGCCTTGTTTTTCAGACTAAGGAGGTAGCAGTTAACATTGCCAGCCTGCCTGTTGGAACTGTGATATTTGAAGACACTAGTGTTAATAAAGTTAAAGGAATAGTCCAGAGAACTATGAAGAGTAATAGACGTCAGAGTGATCCTCTAGGTGGAAGAATCACATATGAAACACCTAAGGGGTAATATTTCTTACTCTGATATAGTACACACTTTTGGTTAATATGCTTCCACGTCTTGCCGAATCTAATTGTGATAGAATTAGTTAGTCTTAGATGTATTTTTTTAACTTCCCTTTTCCAATTTGGAGATTATACTATTTTTTAAAGATAATGTATTACCTTTTGTCAAGAAAGTAGGAATTTCATTTGGTGACTAAAAAAACTCAATTTACAGTCCTCTCGATGAGCACCGGTCCTTCGGCCCAAGACCGGTAAAACCTTGATTGGACCAGTGAATTTTTCAGTTTTTATTTAGATATATATATATAAATCAATTAGGACCAGTCAATTCAAATTTTCATTTTGAGTGCTGAATTTATTGACTATGCAGTCATGCCCATGTGATCACCTCTTTTAAGAGGTCACCTGTCTTATAAGACCACTTTTTCTTTGTCCCAAAGGTGACCTCTTAATACAGGTTTGACTATACTAAGATAATATGTTCTATTTTGACAGGACAGTAGAAATTCCGTTTGGTGACAAAAAAGACCAATTTATTGACTATACTGTCAAGTCTGCCCAAGCGGTCATCTTTATTAAGCAATCACCTACTATACTAAGATAATATGTTATATTTTTACAGGACAGTAGAAATTCCATTTGGTGACAAAGACCAGTTTGGTGACTATACTTTACTCCAGGGAGATATTGTGGAGTGTAATATTGCCACTGATCGTAGGGATAAACTACAGAGAGCAACAAACATCAGACTATTAGAGGAAACATTTACTGCAAACAAAGAACAAAGAGAAACCGTAAGATTTAGTTTTAGTAAAGAATCATCATTATCACAACAAGATGCTTGTTAGTTAAAAAAAAATGTGTATGAAGACGACTTTTTCCCATCCAATATAACATAATAATATATGGATCCATATAACATTTCATCAGACTTGTACAGTTGTGTTTGTTTAGGTTCCAGTTCAGGGTTAGGGTGTTTAATACTACTTTCAACAATATTTCGGTTATATTGTGGCGGTTAGTTTTATTGGTGGAGGAAATTGGAGTACCTGGAGAAAACCACCGACCAGATTAAAGTCACTGACAATCTTTATCAATATAATATTGTATTGAGTATGCCTCGCCATAAGGGAGATTCAAACTTATAACTTTAATAGTGATAGACACTGATTGCACAGGTAGTTGTAAATCCAACTACCATAAGATCACAACCATGACAGCTCTTTGTTCCATTTCATCAAATGTTTGTAGTAGATATTACATAATATCTTTGAACTATGAACAGACAGTCTTAAGATAAGATAATCAAAATGCTATTTATATTTCAGGGCGTCATAACAAATTTAAAGGATGGTTATGGATTTATTCAGTGTACAGATAGAGAATCACGCATGTTTTTCCACTTCAGTGAATTACTGGACCCTAAAAAAGAAGTCAAAACTCATGAAGAAGTTGAATTTACTGTTACACAGGTATATTATTGATGAACAGTTGAAGTCTTGTTTTGTTTATTTAAAATGTCTGCTCATTTCACATTGAATAGACGGAGTAGATAAATTTTATTGGTGTTATTATTTGTAGTATCTTAGACTAGACTAAAGTCCCTGGAGATGATACATATCGGTCAGTAAACATTGGTGTCATTGTCTTCTGTGTCTCAAGTTTGGTTAATCCTTTAATGCATTTTGAATCTAAAATAATTTAATGACAAGAACAGCTTTAAATATTATACCTACATACAAATTCTTAAATAATTTCAATCCTTTTATCATTCCTTCATCCTTTTTATTTGTACAAGCACAATAAAGTAAGCTATTTGAATAAAATTTTGTTCGAAGAAGAGTTTGAAGATACCAAAGGGATAATGAGAATCAGAAAATACAGACAACACAATGGCCGAAAGAAAAAGGACAAACATTTATCTACAAAACATACACATAAAACTAAAGATCGAGTAACGTGAACCCCACTAAAAACCGGGGGTGAACTCATGTGTTCCTTAAGGGTAAGCAGTTCCTGCTCCACTAGTGGCACCTGTCAAAAAATCAGTTTAAGGGATTTCCCCTTTAGCTCGCCTGGTTTTATGAAAAATATTGTCATCACTTTGTATCCGTCGTCATCATCAACAACACTTAATAAAATAGTTTCCTGTTTCTTTGGACAATAAGGATATGTTTTTCATTCTGTTTCAGGACCCATCAGCCTCTGCTGCCAATAGACTTATGGCAATTAGAATTAGATACTTGTCAAAAGGAAGTGTATCTTTCTTAGTGATCCATCCAGAAAAATATATAGGTACCGTTGATAAAGAGCCTTCTGCACATAAAAGTCCAGGTCAGTCACTAAGCAATTAGATTGCATATTCTTTGAATTACAACTTTTGATGGCCCCTTGGGTATCTTCAAACTTACAACAAAATGGAATAAATTTTATACACTGCTGCTTTTCATCTGCTAGGATGTTTGCATTCTGCACTTTGTACCAACATTATCTTGCTTAAATTTGAGATGAAAAATGGATGTGGTTGTCACGGTTATGTCAGTGCATAATGTAAAGTATTATTAGCTCTTGCTATCATATTTGTACCATAATAATTATTTCACTTGGACATTCAATATCTAAATTTAGTTCATGCTGTCATAAAAAAAAATAGATGTTTTTACACTGCTTTAACATAATGCATATACATCATCGACTAACTGTGAAGTTTTAAATTAAATTTTTTTTCCCATACAGGTTATTTTTGTACAAACTATAAGTCTATATGTTCACATTTTTTAAAGCCATCAATTTTGCATCGTGGAACCATTTGAAATTTGACTTCATTATAGCTATGTCAAGTAACAGAAATTGGTTTTATGATTTATTTTCATTTTTATACCTTCACATTTGGTTTCTGCACAATAGTTTAAGTTCCATTAAGCAATTCATTTGAAATTTATACACAAGGTCGGGGACCATAAGATTTCAGTTTCTGACTTTACCACTTTTCCCATATCTAGGGGTATGCCCTGTGTACTTGAGCTCACTGGAAACGGCATCTGTGTCCTATGGATGCACTTACATTTTAGCTGAGAAGAAAAAAGTGGATACTGGTCTTATATTTTTAGTTTCTGTTTTATTTCAGCAAAGAACAAGGAAGCAGAGACTGGTGTTATAATATTTGATTTTGAAGAAAAAATTCAAAAGATTTCTTACACGTATAAAGATGTAATGGATATGAAAACTCAACCTAGATATGGTGACAAGGTAAATTTGAATAAAGAAAAAAAAAGCATTGTAATATCTGACTTGGTTGAAGTAAATGTGTTATGACTTGAATTCAAACAAATTTACAAAAAAGAAGAAAGATAATATTTTTCTGTTTTCATTTTAGCATGATAAAAGATCAAGTAAATAAAATAATGAAAAAATATACTGTGAAACCTGACCATAAGTAAACTGGAATTCAGTCAATTTACTTTTGGTTCCAAAAATAGCCTTTAATAATTGTCGTATTAAAACCCTTAGCAAACTTACAAATATCTTTCATCAGCATTTCCAATATGCCAGTTTTTCTTAATATTCTTGATAATAATCAAATGTAAAGTTATATCCCCACTCGTAGAGAGGGGGCTATGTTGCAATCACCTTGTCCATCCGTCTGTTCACACTTTCGTAACAGATATCTCAGCTTCTACTGGAAGAAATGATTTTATATTTGATATATGGCTTTGGCATGGTGACTTGTACCGTATCTCCCCTTTCCAGGTTTACCGCACATCTGCTTCCTGTTTACCGTGCAACTTACAAATGAACGAGTGGGGGTATTCTTAGCACGACGTAGCGTGCAACATCTTGTTTTAATTACTAATCACACAAACACTAATGATATTGGATTGTGTCCAACTTAAAAGGTTGAAATCTAAACTGTCCATTGTTTTATTTCCAGGTTGAATTTAACCTTGGTGAAGTAAAGTCTACAAAAACGAAAACAGCTGTCAATGTACGAGTTGTTCTTCGTAACATAAACAACAAATGTCAAGGATTTATTGCTACTTTAAAAGATAATTATGGTTTTATAGAAAACTCAGACCATGAAAGAGAAGTTTTCTTCCACTTCAGGTTAGTTTGTTTGTTGGGGTTTCGTGGTCGTGATCGTATGGTAGTTGGATTTACAACTACCTGTACAATCAGTTCCTAACACCACTAAAGTTGTGAGTTCGAACCCCATTCATGGCGAGGTGTACTCGATACAACATTATGTGATAAAGTTTGTCAGTGACATGTGACATGTGTCTGTTGCTTTCTCTGGATACTCCGGTTTCCTTCACAAATAAAACTGACTGCCACGATATAACTGAAATATTGTTGAAAGTGGCATTAAACACCATAAACCAACCTAACCTTGTTGCTCATATGTTTGTGATGGAAGTAAAAGAGCAGTAACTTTTTTTCCCCAATATATTCTTTTTAACTGAAATTTACTCAAATAATTTTTCCTGTGAATGTATAACCTTACAAAAATTCTTTTAAAGAACATGAAGTAATCTCATTTATTTTCTGTGAAGTCTAAACAGTTCTTTTTTTTTAAATGTTAACCACAATTGTTTCCTGTTTATTAAATTTGATAAGTGATTCTATATTTAAAGAACCGCATCTTTGGTGTAATTATTAGCATGCTCGCATCGAGTGCAGTAGATCATGGGTTTCAGCACCTATGGGGTCAAACCAAAGACTATAAAATTGGTATTTGTTGCTTCTCCGCTTAGCATGCAGTATTAAGGAGAAAGAGCACGGACTGGTTGGCTCGGAATCAGGATAATGTGTTTGAGTGGGACTACATGTCTATCAGCTGACTGTTGTTTCAGTGAGCGAGCACTATAAAAATCCAACTAAGCGTGTTGGTCTAGTACAAAGCTGACATCATCAACATTTCATGGACAGTAAACTCGTTCTCGCAAGGATATTGCTGAGTTGGTGTTTAGCAACAATCATTCACTCGCTCTATATTTAAAGATCTTGAAATTGATATCGTTGACAGTTCCTTTGATGGTGACCCCAATGACCTTGACCTTGGGGATGAAGTGGAATATACTCTCTGTAGAAAAAGTGCCAAACATAGTGCTGAAAACATACACAAACTGCCAAAAGGAACCATTCCACCCGAGGTATGTAGACTATAGAAGTTATATACAAACTGTAGAAAGGACAATTCTATCATACAGTATTTTTGGAATGGAATATTCATATTAGCACTATCTTTTCTATTCCTCCATGAAAGGTACTGGAGTTCAGTGGCAAACTAGTTTTTGTGTCCTTGCTCACTTTGTTATGTTCTTTTAACATATGATGTAAACAATTAATTTCCACATTAATCAGACACATACACACATTCTCTTCAGAATTTCCAGATAGTATTAATTAAGGAATATTTGAAATGTTTGAACATATTATACGATATAATCTGGTTTGGGGCAGTTTATGCTTTATAATAAACCACGAACGGTTTATGAAAAACCCTAAATTGTTCCAAACCAGGTTACACAAGTATAACCTGTTCAAAAATTTCCAATATTCCTTATAATTTAATATTTACAACAAAATTTAATTATTTCTTGATTTTAATTTAAATTACGATTATTTCATGTGACTATTTGAATTTGTTGTTGGTGACGTCACAATACCAACCCAGGCTATCAAGTATAACACAAATTTTAGGGAAGGCTAAGTTGACCAATGAGATTGCTGGTAGATTTGTAGACCTTTTTCTTATTATAGGAAATCCTACGTGAGAAAGGTCAATTTCAGGGCAAGATAATTCGACCAATGAGAATAGTTAATCCTGACCAAGAAGAATACAGTGGATTGGTACAACTATATAAAGATGATGGTAATAAAAAAAAAAAATTCAAGAAATAATACATGCAATCTATTGTCTATTATTGATTTTATCTTTTGTAAACTGACCCCATCATTAGACAGGGTTAAATGTACTAATGCTCTTCCCTGGTAAACTGTTTGTCACACTATTATCTCCACCAAATGTAAACTGTTACATTATCTAATTTTCACCAATCAGTAGATAATGTCTTTCCAATCACAGTTTAAAGCTATATCATTTCAAGTAGAATTTGTTTAAGCGTTTGCTTCAGTAAGATCATTATCAACTTGCTACAGTTAAATCGTTTATCATCGTACTAACCATCTACTAAAGACGTTTAGGTTTGGGTTCAACTGTCATTCAAACAGCTGTGGTTAAAACAAATTATGAGATTTAATAATATTTTGAAGGGAGAATTAAAAAAGTAAGACCTTAATTCATTGAAGAAATATTTTTTGGAAACTGGCCCTTTTCGTAAAATAAAATATGTACTAGTATATTGTTTTTTCAAAAAATGAAATATTTATAATCAGATTTTAATAATATATCGCAGAAAGAATTTCAAGAGCAAGAAATTAATTCAGTTTATTCATGGAAAATATTGAACAAAGGTTTGTTTGCATCTTGTAATGTTGACCTTTAAGACATGTGAATTGTGAGAGGATTACTGACTTTTAGTTTACTACAGGGGATGGCCATGGACAATGTTGATATTTTAAGTGGATTGGCCTTTAACAGGGAAGAGCTGTCATGGTTGTGATCGTATAGTAGTTGGATTTACCTATGCAATTAGTGCCTATCGCCACTAATGTTGAGAGTTCGAATCTTGCTCATGGTGATGTGTACTCGATACAACATTATGTGATAAAGTTTGTCAGTGACATGCGACAGGTTGATAGTTTTCTCCACCACGATATAACTGAAATATTTTTGAATGTGGCGTTAAACACCATAACCCTAACCCTTTAGCGAGGGGGATAATTTAGTTTCAGTTTACTACCCAATTTTGACCATATGTTTGCCTTGACTCTGAATTCAAGGTACTGGTAGCAAGGCTTAACATAAGAAAATTTTGGGCTTTTACAGACAAAATGTAAAATGGAAATAATAAATTATTTTATTTACAGATGAAACAGAACCTGAAGTGTATCCATATGGAATAACAAGCCTTGCAGACAAACGTGACTTTCTACAGAAGGGTGATTCAGTCAGGTTCCAGCTAGCTCTGAACAAATTATCTGGTACCTCACGAGCTGTCAATATAGCTGCTATTAGGAAGTTTATCAGAGCCAGGGTTGATTCTGTCAAAGGACAAGTAAGACTTATTAGCCCTCCTATACTATTCTTTGTTGTATATTGTCTAATTGCTTCTATTATGAAGTTTATCAGAGCCATGGTTGACTCCGTCAAGGAACATGTAAGACTTAGTAGCCCTCCTATGTAATTAACTGTTGTGTACTATGTACATTGACTAATATATATGTGTAGCAATGGTTAAATGCAATCTACTATACAATTGCTAACAGCTTGACTTGATAGTGTTTTCATAGGCAATATTAGCATGGCACAGCACCATGTCTTCCCTTTCCAGCACTGTGCTGCCAATGACGGGACACCAGGAAATATTTTTATAGTTATTTATCTAGCCAATTGAAATTTAATATTGATACAGGGGCAAATCAAACTACACTGTACATATAATTACTTATTAGAAACAAGGACAACCAACAAGGCACAAAATAAATTTCCTTATTTCGTATTATAGATATTTAATAGGCATATTTGGACAAACATTTCTATTTAAGATATTTATTTCTTTAATAATAAACATTTTAGATATAAAATCCAATTAGATGGAACTAAGTGGAAAACTTAAGTTTCCTCATACTTTATGAAATGGTTGTTAGAAAATATTAAAAAAATGAGTCAAAATTAGGTGTTAAATAAAGCATAAACAGGAAAATACAGTTGGTTATTGTAGTTAATTATATGAAATGTTGTATATATTTGTATTTTGTAATGTGTATTCAGGGAGTTGACAATTACTTGTGTGTATTTTCCCTGGGCAAATGAGGTGTACTAAAACATGGGTCCCTAAGTTGGCTTCCCTGGGCATCTTAGGTCTTTGTAAAAAAAGCCAGGTGTTGTTTAATAAATTATAGTTACCGTATTTTACGGACTATAGGTCGATGGGGACGATAGGTCGAATTGCTGCTTTTCGGCTAAATTTTTTGGGGAATACTAAGATAGGTCGAAGCATTCCATAGGTCGAGGATGCCGATGAAAACTTGGGTAAATATGTTCACATCGAACGGGTTTTTTTTTTTTTTTCATCGGTAAACATTTGTCCTATAACGATGTTCTTCGGTAAGTATTAATTCAAGAATACTATTCGTATGTGTCATAAAAGAAATAATTATGAAAGTTAAATTAAATAAAATTTTGTTTTTAAACTTGTGTTTGTGTGTTTTTTTTTATGACGAGTACGGTTTGTAAAGCCAGACATCGACGACATTCAAATCAGGCCATCTGTGGGTGTCACAATAGATGGTAAACGGATGTTCATACAATAAAATAATTAAGCTGTCAAAACAATGTATCACCTTGTGCAGTTTTAAACTGTGTTCAATTATTAGTACACAAATTATGTGATTGTCTTGGTCCAGTAAATTTTCAATCAGCTGATCAGGATAAGTGCCGACAGAGGTTCACCTGTTGATTATCTCATGGTGATTATTTTATTTGTTCCTAATTGATGACCAATTCAAGTGTAGACCATTCTAGTTTAACGAAATCGATAATTATTTTCCAGTACATTTAGTATAAAAAGCTTGTTCACCACGTGTATTGTGAGATATAATATTGCAACCGCCATGTTTTACTACAACCTCGTGTGCATGCTCGTGTTCGGTACCCCTCGTGTTTGATTGAAAGCTACATAGCTATATTTAGATATTTTGTGATAATAATTTTATAAACGATCCACCCTGTGATTTTTTTTTCAACAACATACATTTTTTATAGTATATAATTTTTTATTATACAATACAATATTGAACTGATTTTCGTTAACACTTCATTCTTCAATCATTGAATATTGATTTTTTTCGGATGTTGAACATTTTATTCCCGGAATTGCACCCCCTGTTAGTATACTTTTATTGCTTTAATTAAAAAAAAATAACACCAAGAACATAATTTCAGTCTTCTTATTCAGGAAAAAAACCTACAGCAAAATAAAGGTATACTGTCAACAAAATCGTCATTTTTATCGAGATTTTTTTTTTAGGGATTCTAGATTTTTCAACTTCATCCTTGTATAGGTCGATGTGGACGATAGGTCGAAGCCAGCGTGTTGAGGAAAAAAAATATCGACCTATCGTCCGTAAAATACAGTATATAAAAAAAAAAGTAAAAAAAAATATTAAACATTAAAATTTGTTTTTGTAGTTTGGTTTCCTAAACTATGAGAAGGAAGATGGTAAGAAGTTATTTTTCCACATGACAGAGGTCCACGATGGGGTAGAAATACAACCAGGTGATGAAGTAGAATTTGTAGTGGTACAAAATCAAAGAAACAGCAAATATTCTGCCTGCAGTCTTAGAAAGATCACGTAAGTATTGATAGCAGAAGGATAAGAAGAGTTTGATGATATCAAAGGTATAATCAGATAACAGAAGTCTTGACATAAGACAAATCATAATAATCAGCTATCATCTAGAATGTGAGATGGAACAAATCCACCTGAGATGCAAATTTTCAAGTGAGAAACAAGTATTTCCAAGTTTCTGATGAAAGAAATTGTGAAGTTAAGGGTGAAAGAAAGAAAATGTGAACTTAAGGGTGAAAGAAAGAAAATGTGAAATCTTCTAATCTCACATTATTGACCCTCACTAGTTATTTTTCTCAGATTATATGGCAAAAAATCAGATGTTTATGTTGAAAATGTTTGGTTTATGGTGATTAACGCCACTTTTAAGAATTTTTCAGTTATATTGTGGCGGTCAGTTTTATTGGTGGAGGAAAGCGAAGTACCCTGAAAAAACAACCGTCCTGTCGCAAGTCACTGACAAACTTTATCACATAATGTTGTATCAAGTGCACCTCGCCATGAACGGTGTTCGAACTCACAACTTTAGTGGTGATGGGCACTGATTGCACAGGTAGTTTTAAATTCAACTACCATACGATCATGACCACAAAGGCCCTGATAGTATGTGTTTTAGTTTTATATCACATATATAAGACTGTAAATGAGCAACTTGAAAATATTAATACACCGTAAACCCTAACCCTTTATTGACATATTTTATCAACAACAAATGATCAAACTATTGGATTTTTTACAGAGATCGTCGACGACCAGAAAGACTTGTAAGTAGATTGAAGAGTGTAACAGAAGATCTAACCAGTGTTCGTGTTGTTGTCATTCGTCAACCTAAAGGTCCAGATGGCTCTAAAGGGTTCTCACAATCTCGTGTTCCATGGACTCCGCCAGCTTGAAATTTTACTCAGCTGTTACTATGGTTACAACAACATGTTGCTGTTTCTGCTTGCATCATTTTATATGTACTTTGTCAAACTGACAAGCTTTACCTGTTTATAGCAACAAAAAAAAATGTAAAAAAGAAAAAATGGTTTTAATCACAAAATATTAATTGTTAAATATGCACTTGATTTTATTTTAAATAGTTGGGGAAAAGTTTTACAAAGGAAGTTTTAAACATTCTCCCATTTCTTCCATAATGAATTTTTGTTTCACTAAAAAAATTATTTTTCCTTATGCCTTAAAATCATTTGACCATTATTTACCAAATATAAAAACAATTCAGGTTTTATATTTATTATCTGTAAAGAGTTCATTTCAGTCGTTTCAATCAAAAGATTTTTTTAGAATATCAGATCAAGCATAAAATGCTACAAGGACCCTTATGTTTAACTTCTGTTGTAAGTTGTAAGAGGAATCTTAATATCTCTTTCTTGTTCAAGTATTATCATAAATTATTGAAGAAAATATTATGTTTTCAAGTGCCAGTATTGTACAACATGTGATATTTTTGACCCCCCAAAAAAGAAATATATACATTTGAAGAAGAAAACTAACAAGTTTTCTACACCCCAGACATATATATCCTCATCATTTGATTTAATATCATTAATGTCTGTATAAAAATTGTAAAAAAAAAAAAGATGAAAAATAAAGAATGTGGAAAATATGTTAACCAATGCGAGTGATTATCTAGAGTTTGTTCCCTTTGAATGACAAGAACTTGCCTTCTACTGTTGTACCTTCAGTCACACACAAAAACATTGATAAATTTGTAAATGTAGAGTTAAATATCTGAAATACGAGACATAGATACAATGATTTATGTATACTCCAAAACATGTGTTTTTCATGACCATTTTGAACAAGACTTAAATGTTACTTCATGTGGCCTTCCTTCCTTTATATCATATTTGAAATAAATGGATTTGGAAAAAATCAGTATTCATATTATATGATACTGATATTGCTTTGGAGTAGATATTTCATTGGTGGAATAATTTGTTAGATTAAGTACAAAACCCCAAGAAAGGCAGCTTTTTATTCTTGTTTAGCAGATCCTGAATTCGACAGCCTTTTTTGTTTGCAAAGCAAGGCGACTTCCCTGCTTAGTATAACAATTGTTCTTAATCAAATGGTATTACACCACCATACATTTATTTTTTTTTAACTTTGTACCAGTACATTTTGTATACTGATAATGACATTGTCTGACATTTTTGCAGACATTGAAATTGTTTTGACATTGTTGAAAATGATGCCATTTGTTTTTTAAGACATTGACATTCTCTGATATTGTTAAAGATAAACATTTTACATTATTCGAGAAACTAGTTCCACTAGCAGATCATTAGATATTGAAATAATGAAGATTTGATTCAAATGTCGACAAATAATGAAAAAAAAAAATCTAGATCATAATGATATTGTCTATCAATGACTTAAACACAATTATAAACCACAAAAATTTAACTGGGTTCTGGAATCGATGTTTGTTTGATCTTATGGTCACGGCAATTGTTCGCCCAGACTAACCACTATCCTTTCAACAAGAGGTACAGGTTTGCACCCAGTATAAAGCAAGTTGTTCTTTGACAGTAAGCATGTAATTTGACTGGGTGCTGGATGCGATGTTAAGTTTCGTCTTGTGGTTAAGGCGATCGTTCATTTAGAATAACCACCATCCTTTTAACCGTTATGTACAGAGATGTACCTAGTTTAAAGTGACTTGTACCAGGAAGTGTGTAATTTTACTGGGCACTGGAAATGGTATTTGTTTGGTATTGTGGTTAAGGCATTCGATTGTCTACTAACCACTATGCTGTTAGGCCTTTTGGTCAAGACGATCAATTGTCTATCCTAATGAATATATTTTCAACAGTGAGTTTGCACCCAGTTTAAAGTGAGTTGTTCTTGACTTGCACCTTAGTGTGAAAGTTTAGCAGCTACTTAGTGATGGTTAGCGGTTTTGTCCAACAACAAAACATGGTTACAACAATATCGCTGAAAAAATGTTGAAAGTTGCATATAACAAACATTCAATCAAAAATATAGGCAGTCAATTTCACTACTTTTACAACTATTTCATAATGTACCAGGTATGTAACTTGTTGAAAACTAGTGTAAATTAAAAAGATGTAAACAATTGTTGAATGTTGAGAGCTGATGGAAGTTGTTTCAAATGGTTGAATCCATTGAATTCTAGAAACAAAAATAAAAAAAAATAATAAAACACAAAATTTGTTTGTTGTAAATTTAATATCCTACAAATGGTATGACATTTTATTGATGTTTATACATTTGTAGACAAGCCCCATCTGACAGTCACAAATATTTGATCAGAGTTATCTACCCTTAATTATAAGTATCATGGCAAACTTATCTTAACCTTGTAATAAAGTAGTATCACTAACTAATACCTGGAAAAATTATATAACTCTAGAGCAAAGAAACATCAAGAGAAGATCGAATGGACAATCAAGAATGGTCAATCCATAGATGCATGCAACATTGGGTACAAAACACAGAATGGAGACAAAAACAAAAAAACAAACAAACAAAAAACACAGAAAACTGAAAAGATGAGCAACATGGCCCCACCAAAATAAAAGGGGTCAACCCAGGTGATGTTTGCGAAGGGTATGCAGTTCCTGCTTCTTATTGGACACCCACTATGTTTCTCATATAGTCAAGTCCACTAAAAGTCTTGTCGGTGATAGAGGAATTCCACCAATACCAACAAAATGAAACGTCACACCATGACGTGGCATTGGAAATGCATGTCCTGGCTTTGGACAGGCACAAAACTGTGGCAAGGTTTAACCAGTTAATGAGATTCCAACTGTCCTCTCGATAATTGAATCTCTAACAACAATACAGTTCTTACAGATATTAACAACCAAATTAATTTTCTTCCACTCAAGAAGACTACATTACGATCACAAAAATGAAGGACTACATAACAGACAATACAATAGCAGGGTCAGTGAAGGCTCATAGTTATAGGACTACAAACTAAGATGACAAAATGTATTGGTTAAGAAGAAAAAATCAACAGATTTAATATAATTAGTCATACACTTCAATAGAAATCAATGGTCTTCGTAGGAGACCAGAATAAAGGCTGTTTCAACTTTATCTTCATATTCTCATCCACATTTCTTAATAGAAAATACTATAAAATAATATATATTTATTTTTGCTATAAGTTCTGTGTTACATTGAAGGTTGAAGACATCGTGAAATTATGATTTTGCAAAAACAACTTACAATCAGTGCTAATCTGAATAGATTTCTTATAAATTCCTTGATTATTTTCATATTTTACAATGTTTTTCAACACCTTCAAAGATATTAAATGTTATTTGAAACAAAAAATTAAAATGTAGCTGTCAATTACATGCAAGTGTAAATATTGTTAGAAACATAAAAGTTGTCTGGAAATGAAATGACTACATGAAAATGGAAAAAAATTACCCAGCAATGGATAAGAATCTAAAGATTAAACTGATGTGGTCTAAATCGAGGGTACCTACCACATTTCCTTTGTCTAAACTCTGAATTACAGATCTATTTGGTACACCCTGATGCATGTACATGTAGTTGTTATCTTTTAAGAAGAAATATTAATATATATATACCAGTCTTCCCGGTAACCCACTTGCCCGAAGCCCAGGACAAGTAAAATTGGATTCGGACAAGTGAAAATTATGAAAGAATTTGTATGAATAAATAGATTTTTTTCTTCTAAATTTGGCTTATGTGCAAGTAGGTGAAAAAATAAAGGCAAAGACAGATATACCAATTCTTATTTTAGTATTGGACTTCGTCGGACATTTTTAAATATGTTCTTAATGATTTTGGTAAAGAATCCATCACAGACTGAAGTTTCTGTCCTGTAAAGTGTTGAAGTATGACTGATCTTACTTGGCATTTCAAATTCAGAATTACTGGAAGTTTTACATTACAAATCAATTGTTTTTTATATATCGATACTTCTTTGTATGTCTTATGTCTTTGTGATAAATATACATACAAACTGGTATTACATATTGACATTTCTAGTGAAAAAATATTTACTACATATTCTGATATACTTGTATTATGAATTCCAATTCTGTATGAAAATTTGTGCTGCAAAGTATCGGATTGGAAACCATATACAGCGATGAATTTTGTTTTAACTGAAGGGATGCAAGTTAACAATATCAAATCAGATGTCCTATTATATAAAACAGCAGTCTTCCACAGGGTAATTGTACTGTCTTCTTCGTCTGGTTTATTTTCTGACTCGTCACTTGTTTCGTCAAAATTATCAAAATCAAAGTTAAACATGTTGATTTTGAAAGTTTTGTCTATAATTACTTTATCTTTTGATGCATCATATATATTGAGACGACATTTCGACCAAGTATCATTGACATGAACTACAAGCAGTGTTTGATGGTAAACTGGATGAAATGTCATACACTTAAATTTCTTGTCTAGAAGTTTTGATCTTCTGAGACGCTTGTGGGAAATCATTATAACATTTGACTCTCTATGTAACTTCAGCACAATCTGTGGCAAGCGTAGTAAAATAAATTCTCTATCGGAACTAATATGACATTCAACTGGACCAATATTAGTTGTTAAATCTTTAATGAAATATTGTTCATCATCCTCATACAAAATCACAGATTCAGTTCTCAAGACAACAGAGAAAAACTGGATGTATCTAACAGGAACAGTTATGAATTGAAATACATAAAAATCTCCTTTACAACCAATACACACTGGATGCCCTATAATTCTTTGATCAGTTATCTTCCTTGGAAGATTAATTGTGTTGTTGACTATTCTACTGGTCCCATCTATCTGTGTCATAAACTCGGTAATAGTAAACAGGTAACTTCCCTTATCTAAGCTTGAGTTAATAAGTCTGTTTTCTAAACAGTGCGGAAGAACTCCATGGAAACAATAACTTGGGGACTCATTTGATGTAGCCATTATTCCTGAAAGTAGAAATTAAATTCATGGGATTTTTGTTTAGATATGTATAGCCTTTGAAGATCCAATTATCAAGAGGGGAAGGTTGGGATTCCTTCAACAAGTTTAACCCTGCCACATTTTTGTGCCTGTCTCAAGCGAGGACCTGAATTTCCAATGTTGTATGTTGTCTTTTTGTTTGTTTAATGAATTGAGGTGAAAGGTGATTGTTTTGTTGGTATTGGTGGAATTGTTGACCATCACTGTTTAAACTGTCTTTTCATATAAGAATATCCCATTCAAACAACATGTATTTATAATAGACCTATGGTTGAACCATGCTATAGTGCTAATTGTTGTTTTGACCAATAATAAATAAAAAATCTATGCAAGTGGCACAAAGGAAACATTATTTCAAAACACCCAAATTAATTGGCAAAAGCTACAGTGCACTCTTTCTAATACACAATACATGTGTAATGATGTTGTCACTACTTTGTTTTCTTCCACAATTAAATTGTTTTCCAGAGACATGTCTTACATCCTTCTGTAATATAGTGTTATGGTGTTTAACACCACTTTCAACAATATTTCAGTAGTATTGTAGCAGCCAGTTTTATTGGTGGAGGAAACCAGAGTACATTTTTTTTCTGAGAAAACCACTGGCCTGCCACATGTCACTGACAACCTTTATCACATAATGTTGTATCAAGTACATCTTGCCATGAGCAGGATTTGAACTCACAACTTAGTGGTGATAGGCACTGATTGCATAGGTAGTTGTAAATCCAACTACCATATGATGGCAACATCAAACATGCGATCCTGTAATATAGTACAACATATTGATTTATAACGGTATCTGATCAGCTCTGATCTGGCCGTGCAGTCACTGAACTTAAATATGGTTTCGGTTTTTTTTCATGTATCTTTGTATGCCTCCAATCATTGTATTAAATTGTTTGCCCCTTGTGGGACCTTAATTGGCAATAAAGATTCTTATGCATTGCGAGAAAAGATGGTTTGATATGTGGAGTCTCCTATTGTTCTCAAATGCATATTGTTTTCAATTATGCATTATGTTTCTTAGCTTGGTAGGTTATCTCCCACTGTGCAGTAGATGGAATTTGGGCCGAGCCCAGTAACAGCTTTAAGAGTTATTACTGAATCAGAATCATTTTCAATACTGTGTACTGCCTTATATTTTCTTTAATATTATAGGGTTTTTGCATGAAAATTGATGAATATTGTCCCGAGCAGTATATCATATTATCATATTGCACGAGCTTGCGAGTGCAATATGATATATTTACAACATACCCTTACTGATACAGATACAAAGGGGAAGTAATCGTTATTTATCAACACTTTACCGACCAATATCTAGAACAACTCGGACGTTTTCGTCATAGAGGTAAACAAAAAATATGGCAGGTAAGACAAAACACGTGTGTTTGAGATAATTTATGCCAATTTCATTCAGTTCACATTTCGGACATGATTCTTTGTCGACGTATACTAATTGTTGTACGACCAATAGAAAATCAACGAAGGAATATTTTATTGACGCCCTTTCTTCAAGTCCGCATTAATAATA
>MJUT01031499.1:2187611-2198697 GCA_002080005.1 Gigantidas platifrons
AAAAAAAAAAAAAAAACATAATTAATGACAATTTAAAGTTGAGTCTTCAATGAAAGACAATGGAAATTTTCCTGTGACATCACGGCAAACTCTCCTATACAGAATTTTCTTAAGTCTGTAAAACAATGACAACAGAACCAAAATTGGCTTGGAAATAACAAAGTTATAAAAGTTTGAAACAATATTTTCCTGTCAATTACCTACTTTATTGTTTTATTGCCAACCAAGTATTTGTTTATTGTCATGCAAATTAGTGAATATGACATCACTAATGAGATTGGCGAACACTCCTACAGACCCTTGATCGTATAAATATTTAGGATTCACCATTTCAAGCAGCAGAAAATTCAATCAATGTAAACTTGACATGTATAAGAAATCTATGAAGGCATACTTTAAGTTACAAAATTGTTTGTCTTCAACAAATCCTAGTATAGACACCTTCTTACATCTTTATGATCATACCATTAAACCAATTCTAACTTATGGGAGTGAAATTTGGGGTATGTTTTCTGTTGATTCGTCCAGTTGTAGGAAAAAAAGTGATTATTGTTTTGAAAAATTGTTCTCAACCAGCCATACAGAGCAATCACATGTAAAATTTTAAAAATACATTCTTGGCGTAAATAGGAAAACTACCAATATTGCAGTTATGTCTGAGCTTGGATGTTATCCTATATATTTCTCTGTAATTTTAGCTATGTTAAAATATTGTCACAGATTAGAAGGTCAACAGGAAGGTTTACTATTTGATGCTTATACAGTCGAACCTCGATAAGTCGAAGTTGAAGGGACTGCTAGAAATTGTTCGAGTTATCCGAGCTTCGAGTCATCCGAGGTCGAGTGTGACGTCATGACATTAATTTTTGTAACACATTGTTTGACAGGACGGTTGTTTGTTTTGTGTATGCATGTGATTTGTGGTATTTTCTTGACAAAGATGTTACTGCTGACAGTTGATGAACTAAATAAAATTATAAAATCAGACAATTTATATTTTATTACCAGTATTACAATATTGTATACATTGTACATGAATAATCCACATCAGAAACAAAGAAATATTTGATAAAAACAATCTCAGCACTAGATCTATTAAAGCACTACATTCATCAAGCAATACACAACAAATATAAAATCAATACACAAATATTTACAATGTGTCAAAATAAATTATAGAATATAACTAACGAAACGACACAAAAACTAGATTGTTCAGGTAACATCGCGAACTGTAAGAATGATGACCGTAGACTACACGATGCTTTTCATACAACATTTGATTAGAATTCATCACAAAAATTAACAATCATTTTATTTTTTAACTCTTGCGTCTGGCATGTAAACTTATATTTTTAATGAAACTTAAAAGGGCCGGTAATTAATATTAATCAATTTCAACAAGACTTAAAAGGAACCGATAATTTATTCAATCTTTGATTATCATTTTAAAGGAATTTATATTCCTACGGATTACAATTACCTTGGCTTGGGTCATCAAATTCGTTTAAAAAATAATCCCTGATAAAATAGATTACCGACACAGTCCGCTTGGCACGCGTGTACGTACACAAAGTGATCAATAATCTGACATGTTTTAAAGGTGAATAAGCGACGCTAACCGTTTTACAGAAATATTATTTGTGTATTAAAAAAGGATGTATGAATGGAAAGTTAAAAAGTGTCAAAACATTATTTTCATTTATGGTTTTAACTTCCGTTTTTTTTATTTTGACACATTATGACAAATATTGTAAGTTCGAAATTCTCTGGAAAAAAATCGCTTCGAACTTCGACACATCGAAGTAAAATTACATTGTTTTCCTTTTCTAGGGACCTCTAAACATACTCGAGTTATCCGAGATTTCGAATCATCCGAGTTCGAGTCATCAGAGGTAAAAATGCATAGGACTAACGGGAAATTTGCCGGGACTGGAAAATTACCTCGACACATCCGAGATTTCGAGTCAACCGAGTTCGACACATCGAGGTTCGACTGTATACATGTATGTAATAAAGAGTTACATTTTAGTAAAATCAATACATGGTATTCAAGTATATTATATATTATGGATGAATTGAAGATCAGGAGTTTAAATATCAAATTAGGTCAGTTGTGTAAACAAGTAAAAGATAATATGTGTAACAGTTTTCTTGATTTTTGGAATGGAGAAAGGGTAGATGCCATTGGTAGCAACAGAGGTAAATTAGATACATACTTTTACATAAAGACCCATTTTGGGAAAGAGAAAGATTTAGAAATTAATAATTTTAAAATTTGACAGTCAATCTGTAAAATAAGAGTCGGTACTCATTCATTAAATATTGAAACTGGCAGATATAAGAACATTATAAGACCAGAGAGAAAATGCACAAATTGTTCTAAGGGAGATATTGAAGATGAGAAACATTTTATTGTAGACTGTCCCTTAAATGAAAATATTAGAGTAAAATTTTTTGATAAAGTTATTGACTTGTGTCCAAATTTTAGATACATGGACACATCATCAAAATTTGTCTGGCTATTTACCTATGAAAATGAACAAGTTTAAAAAAAAATAGGTAGCTTTATTGAAGAATGTTTTTTGCTGTGAGGACACAACTGATCATATAGATATCATTACTTATTTGTAATGTGAATTATTATAGTTATTATACATGTTATATTAAATGTGAATTGATTTATGGTGGTATTTGATGGACTCTGATCTGGCCGTGCAGTCACTGAACATAAATATGTTTTCCTGTTTTTTGTTTGTTTTTTTGTATCTACATGTATCTTTATATGTCTCCAATCATTCCAATCATTGTATTAAATTGTTTGCCCCTTGTGGGACCTTAATTGGCAATAAAAATTCTTATTCTTATTATTCTTATAAGTTTACAATACGCACGAAACGCAAACGAACGAAAAACACAAACGAAACGAATGAAAAACGAACGATCGCTTCACACGAACGACACGAAAAACGCACGATATACGAAACGAATGCATGATACACGAAACGAACGCACGATACACGAAGCAAATGCACGATACACGAAACGAACGCACGATGCACGAATAGAATCGTGTTATTATTTAGTATAAGCATATTTTATTAATCAATACATATGAATATAGTACAACAATTTAAATACAACAATAGTAATGAATATGAATTAATTAAGGGGATCCGAAAACAAGTTATTAAACTTATATAAATCCGTATCCCAAGTTTAATTAAATCTACTTTTAATAATCTCAGAAGTTAGATTACGTTGTAAGGATCAGTAAAAAAGATAATTGTATTTTACACTATAGGGGATGAATTGTGCAGGAAAGTGAAAGGGGTTGGTGAATTGTGAATTACGGGGTAAATCGTTTACTACTTAAAATGAACTTTTGTACTGACAAGAAGATTTCTGTGTTCTGGCTAACAGTTAACTCATTAGATCCTACCAATAGAAGTTCAGTGGACAAAGGAATAGGAAGGTTAAGGGCAAATTTGTTATTATTTGAATGACTTTTGTGCAAATTGATGTGATTAACTTAATCTTATATTTTATAAGCAAGTTATACATATATAAATGATATATTAGTCGGTAAAGTAATAGGATAATACAATTTATATTAAATAGTTTATATTACCAATGTATTTATGATTACATTTTAAATCTCATATATTTGACTGCCAAATATGACTTTCTATTTATATAATTATACAGAATTTATATTTATTTAATTATATAATTATACAAAATTTATATTTATCTAATTATATACATTTTTTGTAATTATGCAGAATTTATATTTATAATTATTCGGATTCTGAATTGACAATTCCAACCAGACATAGGTGTATCAGTTATTTTCTCGGTTAAGCTGTCCGAGAGGTGTGTGGCTTAAAAAAGTCATATAATTGTTAATTAGAATGAAATTACAAATGTAAGAGTTGACATTTCACACCTGCAGTGCATGTATTTCCCAGGTGAAACTGCCAGAGATGTTTGTTTACATACATGTAGATGATTTCTTGTTTATTTGTCCTAGAGTAAATTATAGAAAAAATGCATTTATTAAATATGTTTTCCCTTATTATACAAAATTACTGGTACATGTAAATAAAGGAAATACATGTTTGTATATGTAAAATTTTGTTTACACTTTAATTAAATTTTTTTAGTGATAGTAAGATTGAAATTGTAGTAATTATTTTAAACTGGAAATCGTAGTTGACAAGTTCTTTATCGTGTATCGTTCGTTTCGTGTATCGTACGTTCGCATTTCGTTTCGTGAGTTCGTCTAATTAAACTGGCGAACGATACACGAAACGAACGAACAAATTACACGCACGAAACGCAAACGAATGTACGATACACGCAAACGAAGCGAATGAAAAACGCAAACGATACGAAATATCTGTTAAGTTAAACGATCCAGGGTCTGTATACAGTAAATTAATATAGTATATATACATTGTATAGTAATAATTATTTTCAAATCATTACCCAGTTGTATTTTTTATTTCATTATTTCATAACTAGATTGTTAAATCCAAATAGTATTGATGACACTAGATATATGTCTATCAAAAATTGTATGAGTATCAGATCAACCACACCTCTCTTTGAACCAGAGGCCATTCACTACGATTCCTGGTACCACACACAAGAACTACAGTGTACAGGACATCATTCTTTCCACAAGCCATATGCCTCTGGAACCAACTACATGATGGAGGTGTGGTGGAAGCATACAACCTAGACAGCTTCAAGGCTCAGCTGTCCAGGGCAACTCTCATCTAAATTTAAAATTACAACTGTTTTTATCCTTTTAATCTGCACTGTACATAGACGTCACCCCCACTCAAAAGTGTGAGAATACTTTATTGGTTATGCACTACACCCGGAAGAAGAAGAACTTAAACTTTATCACATCAAGTACATGTCAACACAGTTCGGAATCGAAAGATAATCTATTACTAGTCAATTTAAATACTGCTACCAATAGCTTTATAAGAAACTTTTTAGTATTTGGAATGATCATTGGGTGACTGCTCTACAATAGGAAATGTTGCCGTCATGAGAATTAATGTAGCCCTTCTGAACTTATGTTGTTATAATCAGTTCATTAACATATCCCTATAGAATTTGTTATAGTAATCAGGGCATTTACATTTTACCAGGTTGACAATACAGGCTAAGATGGTAACTTTACCTGGCCAAAGGCCATGTGAGCTTTTCAATGCCTTTTGCCATCATTTGTCATCTGTCATCAGTTGGTCAGTATTCCGTCTGTCTTGTCTTACATTGAAAGCTTTTTATCCCCTCGCCAACGAAGTTGCAAAGGGATATAGTAACACTACCGTCTGTCCTTCCATAACATCCTTGTGAACACTCTAGAATCAACATCCTTCAATGGATTTTGACCAAACTTGGTACATACTTAGTCCTTAAGAGAATCTGGAACCCTATTGATTTTCAAGGTTATAGGTCAAAGGTCAAGGTTACAGGGTCAAATTTTTAGGCGAGGGGATGCGCCACGCTTTGCGTTGTCCTTGTTGCATTTAAGTCTTCTCCTCAGGCTCAGAAAACACTGAACCAAATTAAAACAAACTTGGCTGGAATGGTTCTTGTGTGGTTCCCTTTCAAAATTATGTCTGCTGTACAAGATGGCCATTATTGTAGTAAAAATATGTAATACTTTCATTTTCTTTGTTTAAATACTGCTGTTCTAAAATTAGTTATAGAGATACATGTAAGAGATCTATCGTCTGTAGATTGATCTATAAATACATGTAGGTTCACTAATTAATTCTCTACACTGATAATTCTTTGCATTAGAAAAGTCGAAAGGTGATCCAATAATGCTTTGCAGTAGAAAAGTCGAAAGGTAATCCGACTGTTTCTCGATAGTATATATACCTGGGAAATTTTTCACGCCAGTCATATACAAAATTATCATTCAATTAGTGAAACATGCAGATAAGGAATACACAAAAACTTCGTATATCGGTTTGAGGATAGGTTGAGAAGTGTTGAATCGTTCTGAAGCTATTGCTTGGTGAAACCTCTTAGAACAACTAATTCCACTGATCAACCTATAATAAAGTTTGTGCCAGGCATAGTCTGGAGGTTAATACATAGTTTGAGCAGTGTTTGAGACAGCTAATTAGTCTCAAGCACTGGGTCAGACACATA
The DNA here is from genome assembly GCA_002080005.1 of Gigantidas platifrons. Taxonomy (NCBI): domain Eukaryota; kingdom Metazoa; phylum Mollusca; class Bivalvia; order Mytilida; family Modiolidae; genus Gigantidas; species Gigantidas platifrons. The sequence goes on from MJUT01031499.1 coordinate 2,193,795, forward strand.
GTTTGAAGTCATCTTCAAGGGTTTATATGTGTTTGAGGTAGCCTTGGGTCTCGGGCATCTGATAACGGTTTATACATAGCTTGAGCAGTGTTTGAGAGATAAGGTGATTAGTCTCAAACACTTGGTTCGAGAATACATCGTGCCTCAGATACATAGTTTGAAGCATATCTTCAATGTTTTATATGTGTTTGAGGTAACCTCGGGTCTCTGGAAACTGATACAAACTACTGCATTTTAGATAAACGCTGAAACACGTTACACTATTATTAAAAATATAAAGTTGTTTAGACGGTTACTGCTTTGTCTTTTAAAGTCAATATAAGCTCAAATTTAAACTACAGCTGCATGACAAATCAACAAATCTTCCATCATGTAATTTAATTTACAAGGGCTGTCATGGCTGTGATCATATGGTAGTTGGATTTCTACCAATGCAATCGGTGCCTTTCACCACTGATGTTATGAGTTCAAATCTCGATCAGGGCGAGGTGTGCAACATTATGTGATAAAGTTTGTCAATTACTAGCAACAGGTTGGTGGTTTTCTCTGGGTCCTCCGGTTTCCTCCACCAATAAAACTGACCACGATATAGCTGATCCATTGTTGAAAGTGGCATTGAACACCATCAAGCAAACAAGCAAACAATGTAATTTCTGTTGAAGGTTTTGAAGACTATGAAGGACAGTTGGTAGATTATGAAGAGGATAAAGAAGTAGATGAAGATGAAGATGAGGAGGATGTATGGGATGAGGAAGGCGACGAAAATCCAGAGGAAAGCATCTGTTTATTTTGTGATCGATCTTTTCCGTCAGTTGATGGAGTGTATATACATTGTGAAAAAGAACATTATTTTAACATAACAGATATCGGGAGAAAATGGAAATTAGATTGTATACAGTATATAAAACTTATCAATTACATCAGATCAAAGGTAAAGAATTTTGTTTTAAATTAAAACTAAAGTTCTCCTCCTTCAAGCATAAGTGACCGTAGCTGATTTAGGCTTTTCTGTTAGGCATTTTCAGTCCTCACTGTTCTTCTGGCTCAAGACCGGTAAAATTTTGTTTTAACCTATAAATTTTTCATTTGTATATGCCCGTCTCAAGACGAGCCGTATTATGTGATTGGGTATGGCGGGCGGGCGTCCACACAGGTCTCCGCACAATAACTTTAGTTCTGTATATCAGATCTTTGCCAAACTTGGCCACATAATTCCCATGTGGAAGGGGAAGAACCCTATTTATTTTGGGGTCATTAGGTCAAAGGTCAAGGTCACCATTACTATAAATAGAATTTTTGACAACAGGGTCGTTTCCACATAACTTTAGTTCTGTATATTGGATCTTTACCAAACTTGACCACATGATTGCCCTGTGGAAGGGAAATTTTGGGGTCATTAGGTCAAATGTCAGGTTATCGTTACTATAAATAGAATTTTTGACAACAGGGTCGTTTCCACATGATACCTTTAGTTCTGTTTATTGGATCTTTAACAAACTTGGCCATATGATTCCCCTGTGGTAGGGGAAGAACCCTATTTATTTTGGGGTCATTAGGTGAAAGGTCAAGGTCACCGTTAACCTCAAAGGACTTAATTTTCCTGCTCACATGATTAGTTGTTTGACTGAATTACTATTATACCGTTTGATAATTTATATAGACAGGCGCATTTTGTGATGAACACATTTCTTGTTTATGAATTAGAATATATAAAATCTAGAATTGAATTCGAACCAGTAAATCCAAATTTTCATTTCGAGGACTGCATTTTGAGACTAATTATTTTATATTGATTTTGAGTGTACCTGATGAAGGTTATACCAGAAATGCGTTGTGCAAGCTAAATCAGATATCTACATTTTTATTATAAAAATTAATGTATAGTGTATCAATTTTATAAAACCAACCAACTCAAACATAAGTGAGTTTAATGAGTAAGCCATTATTTTTGCAAAACCCATTGACCCGAATCCTTATTTGACAGGTTTTTATAAACTACATACAATTAATTATTTTTATTGGAATTCCACATGGAATTGAATTTGAACACTACACAATTATTTTTTTTTCTTTTATAGAAACCAACATCAGCTGACATTAATCAGGAAAATGGAGATAATCCACCATGGGATAAAGACGAATATCTCAAACCACAGAACATGGAAGATGGTCTTCTACAGTATGGTAAATAATCAACTCAATTCAAATAAAGATTAAGTAATTATAGAAATATCAGTAATACAATCACATTAATGTTTTCTTTCACACAAAAAATAATCACAAAGCACATTTTGTACTTGATTAGATAGCCAATTAGAACAGGATATCAAATAATTATTTTGTTCTGAATGGAAAATTTTGGAATACAAGTACGAAAATCGTACTAAAAAGTTTTATGACTATAAGGCCTTGGGTCCGTTGTTGAACTTATGATTAAGCTAATCATATGATTAGCCCTAATTACAGGATTAATTCCTAATCACATACTTAGCTAATGCAATGATTAAATATGATTAGTTAATACGTTGATTAAAAACAGTTCAGCAACAGAATTTATTCATTGCATTAGCTAAGTATGGGATTAGGAATTAAAAATGTAATTAGAGTTAATCATATGATTAATTTAATCACAAGTTCAACAACAGACCTGGTGTTTATACAGTTAGGTGAAAACAGGTGATTATAAAACTGTCAACCGATGTCACACCACAATCCATTGCATTTGTAATGCCTACTAGATGATACCCGTTAATTATGCAATTAGTGTCCTTGGATAAAGCATCATATTAGGCATATTGCAATTAGTAAAAATAGCATGTGCCTGTTTTATCTCACCGGTTTTTGTAAAATTTTCACGATCCTCTTGTGTGAACCATTTTCTCCTCGCTTTCTTTTACTCAGCATTTATGGTGATGTTATTGTTGAATCACTTACTCTTTTGATAGCTTCATTTGCTGTTGTGATCACTATTACATTGTTTTGAGATGTTGCACAGCTGAGTGAAGGCAATTCAGAAGAAGATTGTTCACATATGATATTTAAGAACTTTAACCATTTCAGCGGAAACATGTACTGCATTAGCTGAAACACTTACGATATAACTGAAATATTGTTGAAAGTGGCATTAAGCACTATAAAACCAACCAACCAACCAATTGAAACACTTTATATGAAAGACAGAAATTTCAGTTCGCAAAATCTAATAACTACCGGGAACTCACTGTTATTTTAAATCATTATTGATTTTCCCATCAGTAATTGTTTCAATATCTTTTAGGGCCCGGGTGGCTCAATGAGTTAGGTAGTTGGATTACCTAACAACTCATACAAAGCCTATCACCAATATGGTGTGTGTTCATGCCAGGTTTTGTAAATTACAAAAAAGGGTGCACTCGACTCACAGCGGCAAGTGATAAAGTTTACCAGTTTCTTGCCCATGGTCGGTGGTTCTCTCCGGGTACTCCCGCTTCTTCCACCACTGAAACTGGTTGCCATGATATAGCTGAAAGTGACGTCAAACACAATAAATCAAATCAAATCAATATGTTTTACAGAGTATTGGTGCTGCTAGATTTTGAAGACATTCCCCATTCATATATTCCTTCAGCATGAAAACCATATCCATTCATATATTCAAGGTGTGAAAACTATATCCATTCATATATTAGACTATAATACAAAATAACTTATGTTAAATTTTATCATTATGTCATGATCTCAGATTGCTTTCAGGTTTCTTTGGCCGCCACAATATAACCGAAATATTGTTGAAAGTAGCATTAAACACCATAACCCTAACTCAAATATTTTGTTGATTTGTAGTCGTACAAATGTATGTTTAGAATTTTGCTAATTTTGTAGATATTGAGTATTTTATGAGTCAGACTGCTGGGACAGTTGTGCAAGACAAAAAGGCAAATGATAAGTCAGACATTGAACAGGACAAACAGCAGATGTCTGTTGTCATGGCACCATCTGAGCATGACAGCCTTTGTTTGAAATTACGATCAGCAAATGACAGAGCAGAAACTGCTGAAAATAATCTTCATAGAGCATTACAAGATCTGCAGAGAATGAGGTAACTGATATTTTACCCTCCATAAAATTAATCAGCAAAAAATAAAAGTAAATTTTTTGAATGAAAGAAATTGTGCTTATTTATTATGATTTGATTTGAACAAAGTACATTTTGTATAGCTTCAGATGGATATAAATACTGGTCAAGCTTGATTTTGTTTGACCATTGTACTTTCCCTCAGATGGATTTAATACTGGTCAAGCTTGATTTTGTTTGACCTTTGTACTTTCCCTCAGATGGATTTAATACTGGTCAAGCTTGATTTTGTTTGACCATTGTACTTTCCCAGTTGTATTCTTCTTTGATGGGGGCCATCGTGGTCGTGATCATGATTGTATGGTAGTTGGATTTACAACTACCTGTACAATCAGTTGCTATCACCACTAACGCTATGAGTTTGAATCCCACTCATGGCAAGGTGTACTTGATAAAACATTATGTGAAAAAGTTTGTCAGTGACTTCCGACAGGTCAGTGGCTTTCTCTGGGTATTCCTATTTCCTCCACCAATAAAACTGGCTGCTACGATATAACTGAAATATTGTTGAAAGTGGCTTTAGGCACCATAACACTAACCCTTTTAAGGATGTTAAATTAAGCTAAAAATTATGCACCCATTTGGCTTGTCTTTTTCTTTTTGATTAAACTAAATGCTAGTTATATTTGTTGAAAAATGATGTGCTTATTTATTGCAATTTAATTTGAAAAAGTTACACTTTATATAGCTTCAGATTGATATAAATACTGATCATGCTTGATTTTACGGTGCTTGACCTTTGTACTTTCCCAGTCATATTCTTCTTTTTTAATGGCGATGAAGGCTTGA
>MJUT01031499.1:2198990-2213694 GCA_002080005.1 Gigantidas platifrons
GCAGGATTTGGTGATGTCACAGTCACATGAACCAATCAAATCAGAGAGTGCTGTGCACACATTGACAGAAGACGAAGATGATGTTTACTTTGGTTCCTACGCACATTTCAGTATTCATGAAGACATGTTAAAGGTATGCCTAATAATAACAGGAAAATTAAAGTAAGTTGTGATATATGCACACATTGAAAAATCATTTTACCAAAAACAGCCTTCAACAAGTTGAAGATTATTTTTAAAATGAAAACACTCTTCAAAACAATGTAAACTCCCCAAAAGCACCTTTTATTCATCCATGTGAACAAAGTTTGAACAGAATGCCACAGAAAAGTTATGTATTAAAATGTACATTTTTTGTTTTATTTTTGAACAAAGTTTGTACAGGAAAAAAAAACAACAGAAATTTTATGTATAGGAATGTGCATTAATATTACAAAATGAAATGATTTACCGTATATTGTTATATTTCAGGACAAAGTTTGTACCGAAAGCTATAGAAATTTTATGTATCAGAATAAAGATTTGTTCCAAGATAAAGTTTTATTGTTTTATTTCAGGACAAAGTTCGTACAGAAAGCTACAGAGATTTTATGTATCAGAATAAAGATTTGTTCCAAGATAAAGTTTTATTGTTTTATTTCAGGACAAAGTTCGTACAGAAAGCTACAGAAATTTAATGTATCAGAATAAAGATTTGTTCCAAGATAAAGTTGTACTTGATGTGGGTTGTGGTACTGGGATACTCTCCATGTTTGCTGCAAATGCTGGAGCTAAGCATGTGATTGCAGTTGACCAATCAGATATCGTATATCAGGCTATGGACATAGTCAGGTGATTTGATATCATGTGATTTAATAGCAATAATTCTTTCCCCTTTTTAATTGTGGATTTCACAGATGATTTAATTTGTAGTAATTATGGATTGTGCTTCTGCCATATTTGGTATGCCCATTCCTCAATGAGTTAATAGGTCACCAGAGATTGACAGCATTTAAACATCTGTTGTCATGTAGAATAGGTTTTTCTTTCTATGATTCCACATGATTACACATGTTTATTTTGCATTTATCATGTACATATGATACAAGAGTTTATACACATGCAATAGCCATGTTTCTAGTCATATCCATTCTGAAAATGTTTTTTTTTGTCTTGTTCACACGATTTGAACAAAAGTTAGGTCATGTGCACTTCCGTTTGTGCATGGCAACATAAGAAAATAATGGTGGATTAAAAAAATATCAAAGCAGGTGTGTTGCATTCCACACTTTCTATCTTGAGTACCGGTATGTAATAATTTGATGCAAACATCGCTATTGTCACTGAAGAATAAAAAATGAAAACTAAAGTTTAATATCCCTGATTTTATGACACTTTTCTTGCATACATTTCACACAGCTTTACACAAATATTGCTGTAACCATTAAACCTGCAAAATAGTAATATTGCCACCTACTTTTCATTTCAGAGAAAATAACCTTCAGGAGAAGATAACTCTATTGAAGGGTAGAATTGAAGACATAGATCTGCCAGTAAAGGAAGTAGACATTATAATATCAGAATGGATGGGATATTTCTTATTGTTTGAATCTATGTTAGACTCTGTGTTATATGCTAGAGACAAATATCTTAAGCCAGATGGTGTAGGTAAGTCATATAAATTCCTCCACAAATAGGAGCACCATTTAGAAAATTTTATTAACTAGATTGGTTAATCATCATTGTCTTGTATTTTATGGAAAAAAAAATTAATTATACTATTCACTGTCCATTGTTCCATTCAGTTGATCAATTGTATTTATTTTTATATTTCTTTTCATTTTAATAGGAAATATATCCATCAAGGTGAAGACGAATATTTTTTTTTTATTATTAAATAAATATTTCTTATTTTAATAAAAGATAATTTTAGAATATAATTATAGTATTTCAATCATTCATCCAATGATAAAACCACATATTTGTGCAATTCTGTTGAAAATATTTTATATTGAACAGATAAATAACAATAAAAAACATGTAATTCTTCAGCTTATGAATATAAAGTCTAATTTAAGATTGTGTACTTTTGTGAAACCTATCTAAACCGAACCTCTTAGGGATTAACTTTTATGTTTGGAATAGACAGATGTTCAGTTTATACAGGTCAAATTAACAAAGATTTCCTACATTAGGACTTTATCTAAGGTTTTGATTTATTCAGGGTTTGGTTTAGACAGGTTTCACTGTGTCTAGTTCTTAAATAAAGCATTAAAATGTTTTATCTAACATTATGTATGTTTTCCTTTGAAATTAAAGAAAATAGCCTGTCTGATACAAGATGTACCACCACAGTGTGGTGATAAAAGAATAGCGCGACGTTGCACGAGACGTTCTCTGCCGAACTCCTTTGTCATGATGTCATGTCATTGGAATGCAGGAAAAAACACATCAGTGTAGCAACGTAAATAAGGTGAATGTTTAATGTTCATTCATTCATATTATGTACATCAAATTCAGGGTCATATTCTTATTTCCAAGAACATAGTTTCTGTATTTCCGAACAACTGTACCATCCACATTTCTCAAAAAAGCATTGTCAGACAATTGTACAATGTCACTGAAAATGATAGAACATTAATGTGACATTGTCGAATGAACGCCAACAAATAATGTGGTCTCCTTAGAGTATTGTACAAATTTGTTAATTTTAATTCGACCCTTGTTATTTGTTAAAATTTGCTTTTATGAGGTCTTGCAGGTCGCCTGAACTAACAACATCACAACTCGTCGCTATCAGAACTAGTAGTGATATACAACAGGCTCAACATGATACAAAGTCTTGTACCTACACAGTATGTATGCAATGGGTATATAACATTTTATTGCAGTTTATCCAGATAAATGTAATATCAAACTGGCAGCCATTGATGATAGAGATCTCCATGACAAACATGTTGCATTCTGGGAAGATGTTTATGGATTCAAGATGAGTTGTATGAAATCAGACGTTGTTAAAGAAGCTAGTGTAGACATTGTTAAGCCAGAAAGAATAATATCAGATCAAGTCATAGTCAAGGTAATCTTCTGTTTTTGGCCTAGAAGTTGTTTTAATGGATTGATTGTTAGTTACTTCACTTCCAACGGCAGTAATATTTCATGGACAGAGAAAAAAAATCTGATATGACGATTGCAGGCCAGTTGCGCATAATTTTTCAAGGAGGGGTTTGATAAACTGGCCATTTACCATGTTTTTTTTCAGCTGAGGATCAAAATCTAGACTTTTAATAATAGTCTTCCTTCAACCGAAATCTGATTTAAAATGTCATAATTCAACAATTTTTTTTTACCTTAATAGTTATTATTCAACTAAAATCTCAATTTTAATTTAATAATCCTTCTTGCTTTATAAGGACAGTCTGCCTACCTGTGTGGATTGTCCATCTAGCAACATCATATTTTTTTACCATTTTTTGTTAGATGGTTTCTTTAATGTAGCTTAACTCTGTCTTATATCATTTTATAATATTATTAGTTACACAGTGTGTTAGTGACCTAATATGATATATACAGGGTCAGTAAATTCCATATGGGGGGGGGAGTGGGGTGAGAGCGTAGCTCGAGCCCCATATTTAATTTACTGACCCCGTATATATCGTATTAGGTCACTAACATACTGTGTAATCAATATATCTTACTGATTACCTTTGAATGAAGGATTTAGATGTAACTGCATCAAAACTAATAAATATGTAATTTTTGTGTTGTGTGTAAATGATTCATATGTGTCGCTATATAACACTATTTGGTGACTTGTGGAATGTTACAATGGTCAAGTCATTGAACCAACATTTGGGGACAAACTTATTCTGGTCAATTATTTGTTTATTGTAATATTTAAAAAAAAAAATGTTTGTTTATAATTTCAACGTCTGTTGTCAGGGCGAAACGCGCTGGCGTCTCATTGTTCAGCGTCATCTTTGTTTTGAAAGAAAAAAAGGGAGATAACTCTACTACTACCCGTGTATTAAAAATCTACTGATCGTCTCCACGTGATCACTTTAAACCAATGATATTCCTAGAAGTTTGTAAGATGTAAGATATTGTATCATACAGTTGGTCACAATTTTGTTTTTTATACTAAAATATACTATCATTGATTTGTTTTACGAGAATGAATTTCTCAGAGCAATATCACAATTTAACTTTAAATACAGGAAGCCAATTCCACTCTTAGATGCATTATAACAAGTTTAAGGTATTTACTTTTAAAACTGAGTCAAGTTCAGTGATATATGTCATGACAGGCAAAATTTAGGTCAGCATCATAATTTGTTTGATCCATATGGAATATCTATGTTTCAACTGAATGCAGACAGGATTCCAGAATGAACAGAAGGCTTGACCAGAATTAGACATTAAGTTCCATTAATGAGACAATATGCTCATCTTTTGTGGTGCATTTTTAGTACATTGTATAACTGGGTAATTATAGAAGAGTAAGTGAGTGATTGTTGTTTAACGTCAACTCAGCAATTTTTCAGCTATATCATGGTGGGAATAAGTTAATTTTCAATTGTGACGATGATGAGGTCCACTTGGTACTAGACCAACAATCATAGTTGGATTTTATAGTGCTAGATCACTGCAACAACAGTCAGCAGATAGGAATGTTGGCTCACTCTGACACATTATCCTGATCTGTTTCAGAACCAACCAGTCTTTGCTCTTTCTCCTTAATGCTGCGTGCTTAGCGGAGAAGCAACAAATACCAATTTTCTTGATTTTAGTTATACCTGATCTGGACTCGAACAAACGATCTACCTCATTTGAGACAAGCATGCTAACAATTACACCACTGATGCAGTTAATTGTAAAAGATAATTATCCAGGGGAAATATGTACTGATAATATCTTTTGTAGGAATTAGATTGTTGCCACTGTAGCATAAAGGATCTACAATTCAAACAGGAATTCAAGTTGTCAATGACAACAGAAGGGGAGATAACTGCTGTTGTTGGATATTTTGATATTCACTTTGACAAACATTGTAACAATAAGGTAAACCTGAACAAATGACAACTCACTTAAAAGGTCACACATAAAGTACATGCATATTTTTCAGGTGTATCACCATTGGCTGTGTTATCTTATTACATTTTTTGTATTTAACAATTCCTGCACACTGCCATCTGGTGGATTTTGTCAGTTATGTCCCTTATAATGATATCATTTTCAACCAATCGGCACTAGGCATTCATTTCACTTTTGTCAAGATATATACATAGTTAATTGAAAACATTAAATTTGTTCCCAAAACGTACTATGTGCTCTTTTGGTAGTTGCTCATATGTCCATTTATTACATAGATAGGTGTGAATTATTGAGATCTGTGAAATAAATTCCGATATTTCACATGTGACATATCAGTTTTTCCCTGCCAGAACTACTTTTAGACAACTATAAGTGTAGTGGTTATGTCCCTTGTTGTGTTTCGATGAATACACACATGATTGTAAACTGAAACAATATTAAACAAATGAAAATAAAGTTGTAGTACTTTTATAAATTATTTTAATTGATTCATTTATTTATACATTAAAATCAAGCACTTGCTTATTCTAAATCGAATCATTTCACTAGCAAAACACAACAGATTTAAATATAAACAAACAACGGCAATGTTAAAGGTGTATTGCAGATTGTCAGTTTCCTAATTCCTTTCACCACCTCTTTTCAATGAAAAATCGTCTGCTTTGAACAATCAAAAATGTCTGATCATTTTGACGCATATACGGCAGCTGTAGTCTCCAAATTTTTAGAAGAAAATGATTTTGACTTGGAAAATGTGGAAATGCCAGAATATAATATTCTAGATGTCCAAACAAATGTTCCAAATTCCAATGGCAATACAAATGAAAATGCATATCAAACTAAAGCCGAGCCGGGTAGATTTCAGAACGTTTCATTTCAGGACATTGATGCATTCCTTAGTTCAAATTCTGTTACACATGAAATACACACGACTCGGACAATAATAACACATCGAGGGAAGGCAGATCGTGAAGCTTTGCTGCTGAAGATGGGAATATAGATGCAAATGAAAATATCATTTTATGATTGAAGGAAGTATTCTTTTATTGATGATATGCATCTCATTTTTAGTTGATCGTATGGTAGTTGGATTTAAACTACCTGTGCAATCTTTGCCTATCACCACTAACGTTGTGCGAACGAATCCCACCCAGGCGAGGTGTACTCGATACAACATTATGGGATAAAATTTGTCAGTGACTTGCGACAGGTCAGTGGTTTTTTACAGGTACTCCGGTTTCCTTCACCAATAAAACTGACCGCCACAATATAGCTGAAATATTTTTGAAAGTGGAGTTCAGCACCATAAATCCAAACCAAACCCTCCTCCAGATATGGAGCTATTAACAAGAATGAAAAGTAATCTTACAATACTGTCATTAGTACATCTGACATTACACAAAAAAATAGCAAATACAGTTTAAACTGCCCATGAGGTCACCTCTATTAAGCAGTCACTTGTATTAAAAGGTCACCTTTTTCTTTTCCTGTCATAGAAAATTTCATATAAATTGAACCTCTTTTAATAGGTCATCTGTCTTTAAAGGCCACTTTTTCTTTGTCCCAAATGTAAGCTCTTAATACAGGTTTGACTTTATATACATAAGCCAAATTGTTTTTATCAGGTAGTTTGTAATAACACACAGTTGTATATTGTAGGTCATGTTTTCTACTGGACCTAAAGATACTGCCACTCATTGGAAACAGACAGTATTTCTGCTGGAGAAATCTATACCTGTTAAAAAAGGTAATTACAAATTGTTCAGAATTCAAATTAGTACAAGACTGAATCGGTGGTGTAATGGTTTGATTGCTTGCCTTGAGTGTGATAGTTCATGGGTTCAATCCCCAGTCGTGTCAAACCAAAGACTATAAAATTGGTATTTGTTGCTTTTCCGCTAAGCATACAGCATTAAGGAGTAAGAGCAAAGACTGAGTTGGCTCGGAATCAGGATAGTGTATTAGTGTATTAGATAACACACTCAGCTGGATTTTCATGCCGCTAGTTCATTGAAACAACAGTAATATTCTCCCTCACTTCGTTCATCCAAATATAAAGTAATTCTATTCATATCAAGGGGCAATATAATGAAAACATAAAACATACATAAGAATGGTACTCGCTATAACATTTATTCAAAAGATATACTTTATTATACACATATCACTATTAATTAAATAATCAAATTAAAGAACATAAATACATGTTTAACAAATTATAGCTGAATAAATCTATCTCACTTGGTTATAGCGAGCCTTGATAGCTTTTTATGTGACAATTTGTGACATGACCAAAAACCTACATGCATCCATGTTTCAATAATAAACACCCACAATGAAACAAATTTTATATAGACACTTCACTGTGATGATAGGGATATATCTCCAGTAATATCATCCAATATAATAAATGTGACAATGAAATCCCTTCTAGGAGAACATCTGAAATTGTTTATTTATCAGAATTTTTGCATAAAACGTAATACATCGTGAAATTATGTAAAGTTTTAGAAAACAATGAATTAGGAAAGGAAATCCAATCAGTTATCTTTTAAAACATACTAAATTACATAAAATACATAATGTATGTTTCAGTTTGGATACAGACAATTTACGTGAAAATTTTAAAGAAGTTATGTGAGGTAAAATCACCTATGGCAGTTGATTATCATAGAACAGTAGCATTGCTCTAATTGCTGTTATTTATTTCACTCAAGTAGTCCCTTCAATGAAGACATAAATACTGGGTTTCACAAAAAAAAAATTATGTATCGACTCAATGACTTCAGAAATAATGATCAGAGCCACAGTGTAGAACCCATTACATTAGAAATATACAAATGTACAATCTATACACAAACATATCTGATGATGAAAATATTTGTCATTTTTATTCCTTATTTCAGGTGAAACTGTTGATGGTACTATTTACTGCAGAAAGAATAGGAAAGATCCTAGATCTCTACTTATAACTCTGAACTTACAGGACCATTCTCAGACTTACTTAATGCAATAAAACTGTAAACACATCTCATATTACTTACTACAGTATTACAATAGAATATTAGTGGGGAGATATCGAAGGGGGATATGGTGTTTTATCCTGCAATGACAGCATTTACCGAACAATATAGCCTGCCCAATATTTTTTTTGATATTGGTCAGTTATAAATAGAACATACAAATGTATCTGCCATCTTGAAAATGTGAAATCCTACATGTCTTATTTACAACAATGCACAAAAATAATTAAAAAGCTTACCTTGAAAACTTATTTTAGTTAAATTGTATCAAACTTGAAGCGTACACGAAGCCAAATAACGTCTAATCTTTACGTTTCAAACTGGATGTCTTCATATGGCGTCAATGACGTCATGTTGGTTATGTTCAGTTTGTGAGTGTGCTGCCGGAGTTTATACATAGATAATTTCCTAAAAAACAGTGTTTAATCCTATAGTAAACGTTTATTTACGATTTAAAATTGCAGGATGAATACAATACATGTGCACTGTCGAAGCATATAGGTAAATATGTGTATTCGGCGCAAAACGCGGGAAAAGCCTCATACACATATTACCTATATGCTTCGACAGTGCACAAGTATTGTATATTAATGCCACTTTCAACAGTATTTCAGTTATATCGTGGCACTCAGTTTTATTGGTGGAGGAAGCCACCGACCTGTCGCATGTCACCGAGTTTATCACATAATGTGTATCGAATACACCTCACCATGAGCGGGATTCAAACTCACAACTTTTAGTGGTGATAGGTAATGACTGCATAGGTAGTTGTGAATTCAACTACCATACGATCACGACCATGATGACTCCCAAATATTCTTGATGGGGAGATATTGATGTTGTCTCATATGACAGGTGGTCACTATACAAAGTTAATATGTGGTAGGTACTTAGTACGAGTGTTACGATTCTTATCAAATCTTGAAACAAGCAAACTTATTGCATAATTTTTAAAAAGAAATCTGAATGATAATATTAATTTAGAGGTACATCATAGTTTTTTTTCAAACTATCAAGAAAATTATTAAAAAAAAACAGGCTTCCTCTTTATGTTTCAAATGTTTTTACCATAAAAATTAAACATTGTAGTATTAAGAATCTCATAAATTGTCTATATCTACAACAGTCACATGTTTTTGCATACACATTTATAATGATGAAACTTATCAATCGTGACATTAACTTTGCAGAGGCTTAGGTAAAAAATAGTCTCATTGAAAACCTTTTTTTTTTCTGGAAATAAAAGAGTTGATACGATATTCCAGAGCTTGTGGTTCCTATCACGATTTCCTTGATAGAGGGTTGTTGCTAACATTACAAGAAAGCTACTGAACCAAGGGCTCCTATTGGTAAAGTTGAAGGCATCACTTCGAAAGTTTTAGTCTCCACCAAGACTTGGTTGCCCGTTATGGAATATCTGTGTCACAAATGACCACGGATATGTTCAACTTGTTGTAAATACTTCCCGGTCCCTTCCTCATTCACGACTCGCCAGGTTTTTAACTAGATTAACACGAAGTGGAGCAGAAACTGCTTACCATTCCGGAGCAGCCCCAGTTTTTAGTGGGGTTACTCGATTTTTAGTTTTATTTGTAATGTTTTGTAGATCATTGTTTGTCCTTTTTCTTAAAAAAAAGTATAGAATATATGTACATTGTTTAGAAGAATATAGGTAATATGTGTACAGGACTTAGAAATGGGAAAAGTTTAGGCTTTGAAGAGCACTTTCATCTGTTTAGTGCAAAATACACATACAGTAAAAGCCATCTTATGTGACCTTCATTGGGAACTAATGATATAACTGAAATATAGATAAAAGTGGCGTTAAACACCGTTGTTGGTTTTTGTGGTAGACAAAACCGAAATTTCCAGAGAAAATAAAAGAAATGTCGAAAGTAACCTTGCCACTTTTCTATGCCTGTCCCTAGCCAGTGCCTGGATTTCAAACACCATATGTCATGGTCTTTTTTGGTGTTTGGTGGTTTGAGGTAAAGGGGGTTGTTAGTTGAATTGTTGACCATCACTGTTTAAACTTTCTTTTCATACTTCATCACATAAAGTTCACCTTGCCACTGTAGTGATGATGGGCAGATTGCATATGTAGATATAAATCCAAGTACCAAACAATTACAGTTATAGATGCCCATACGGTGTCAAGATGATTAAAGCAGTAAATTTAACGCTAAACAGCAAAGACATGCCATGTGATGGTAAAAACGTGCATATTTCCTATAGTTTCTATATAATTGCTACAATTTTAAGTTGTTATTTTCTTGAAAGTTTGATTCACCATTTAACGAAAAACATTTGGACACATTTCCTGATTCTGATCCAACCAATCTTTGCTATCACTTCTAATAGCTGCATGCATAGCGGAGAAACAGCAAATACCAATTTTATAGTCTTTGGTTTGAGCTAACCAGGACTCTCACTTGGGGCGAGCAAACTAACCATAACACAAACGATGTGGCTATGTGAAAAAGATGAACACTTCAAAAAGCATGAGTATTTTATTAAGAACATAGTGTATAAAGATTGCTTAATAAATTATAACACAAAACTGTAACTGAAATGTACAAAAAAATTGCTGGATTTCTGTTAAACAAGAAAATATTGATTAAACTTCAACAAATTTTACTAACAAATTATTATTAAATTAAATGTTTATATGGAATGTTGTGCTTATCACATAAATAATTTGGTCTACAGGTAGTTTTCTCTTCCCCATCCCATTATTGACATTAACTGGTATTCATAAATAGACTTGCATCCAAATACAATGTAATAAATTCACTGAATTGGTGATGTATCCTCTTGAATTCGTTTTTTAAAAGAAAATTTTGATTTTATTAACTGAATATAAACATCTGTATCAACTTTCACAAAAAGGAATAAAACCATTGCCTTGATTTTTTGTAATCTTTAAGGTGTCTTAACCAAATATATTATCATAATAAAGATGAGTAGTCAGAACATTCAGGGGAGATAATCAGGTTGGACATTTATATACTATTTACAATTCACAACCTTTTTGCTTCAATATTTTGTGAAAAAGACAGTCCCTAGATAAATACAGAATCATATCATCTGTACATGACCTATGACTGTTGACCTATGTAAATGTTCACTTGTATGTCCCTTAATTGATTTACATGCTTTAATTGTTCAAGATCAATCATCTTTATTTCTTTTCTACCCTTCACATAAAAGTCTGAAATTATGTCCCTTTTATTGTAAAAAATCTGTAAATTATGCCCCTTTACTGTACAAAATCAGTAAATTATGCCCCTTTTATTGTACAAAATCAGTAAATTATGTCCCTTAACTCTGCAAATTCAGTAAATGATGTCCCTTTTATTGTACAAAATCAGTAAGGCCATGCAAAGTTAATTACTTGGTTCTCGGGCCCTTTTTTGTCAAAATTGATGAGGGAGGGCGGCATTTTTTTTTATCCTTTTACTGCTGTAAAAAGTGATGAGGGAGGCATTTTTTCTTCTTTTTTTTGTGTGAAAAATATGGCAATGTATACATCTTTTCATTACTTTATTGAAAATTTCAATTTTATTTCTTCCGATGGTGGCAGAAACATCACAAGTGGTTAATTTTTATGGAAACGTCCAATCCGCTGGTCCCAACGTACCATTTTTTATCTCCGTAAACAATTCCAATAAGGTACAAGCTTCGGAGAAGCCCCCTATTATGTTTCCTGGTAAATCTGGCAAACATTTGTGCCGAATTTGAACAGAAACGATTGACATTTTGTCTAAATGTCAAATGGAAACACGTTTTTTATTTATACATTGTCACAACGATGCTTTAAATCTCATTTAAGCATGATGCGTTTTAAAGCGTTTCACCGACCACGCAATATAAGAGAAAAACGGATGCGGTTGTTTTTTCCGTACGGAGAGCGCTACCGCATTTTTTTTATTACTATTTTTGCAAAAAAATCGGCAATGCGGCGACGAATTTCCACATGCGGGCGGGCCTGAGAACCAAGAAATTAACTTTGTATGGCCTAAGCTATGTCCCTTTATTGTGCAAAATCTGAGAATTATGTCCCTTTTATAGTACAAAATCAGTAAATTATGTCCCTTTACTGTGCAAAATCAGTTATTTTACTTGATCAAGATCAGTACACTTTCTTTATTTCTACAATTCACATCTAAATCTCTAAGTCATGTCCCTTTACTGTACAAAATCAGTAAGTTATGTCCCCTTGTCAGTTCTTTCTTTCTACAATTCACATAAAAATTTGTAAGTTACGTCCCTTTAATGTACAAAATCAGTAAGTTAAGTCCTCTTATCACAATATTATATTATTTGATTGATATAACAAATATACAATGTATAATATATACAGGCTCTATATACAGCAATATCACAATTGTTTGAGCAAACATGTTTTATCTACTTCAATGACTTTCTTATGCTTTAGCTTTCATATTACTTATATAAATAAATAAATCATAAATATATGCTGCAATTTAATAAAACTGCCATAGTATATCCATAACAAGGTTTACCATGGACATCTAATCTTATTAGTGTTGCCAGAAATCTTTTATATAACAAATCGAAGAGAAAAATATTAGAAAAATGCCCATATATGAGTTGAAAGAAAGAATACAGTTTATTTCTGCTATGATAGGCGAAATTAAATTTCATGCATATACACATGTATATATATATACATATTTATATTTAGAAAAATAAAACCAACAGTGTTAGAATTAGATTTCTGAGCCGATTATATTTTTGTTCTACCTTTGACAGGATTTGAACACACAGCTTTGATAAACTACAGCACCTATCACTTTAGCCTTATGTCAGCACTCTATATGCATTGTGGGTATATTATGCCTACCTGTATGTTGTGCTAAATGAGGATATGAATATGAGAATTTTAACATTACAGTGAAAGCAGTAGAAAAGCAGCTAATCGCAACACTTGGCATACCTATTACAAATTGGTGGAAATGTCATGATATATATATATGTATATATACTGACATGTACAACATTTCTGCTAGTCCAACCATACAGTATAGGTCTTTTAGAAAATTTTGTGTTTAGACAGCTTTGACCGTATTTTTATTTGTGTATCACAAGTCACTTGGTATATTTTAATAAATTATTTTATGTATATATAATTGTATGTATAATTAAAAAATAATAATAATAAAATATTGAATTATAATTCCTTTGAAGATTTCAGAAGAAAAAAAGGACAATAAACAAAATAATTCAATAACCAAATCAATGCAGATAAACTATAAATAGAACAGAGATGATAAATGCAATAACGTCATACCCGATAATTAAACAGAAGAGATGTTAATAAGAACAAACATATTTCTACCGATATAGATAATAAATATATAAAAATGTCGAATTGCACTAACCATACATGAGGTATTTTAAAGTATCATAAGCTTTTTAAGCCATAATCTTTATTTTTTTATTGCCATAACAACAAATATTTAATAGGCCACATGTTGCACATTTTTATTTTGTTTTTTGCTTTATGACGAAAAAAATATATGCAATATTTGTAATTTTTATCATGCATAATCGATCATCTTTTTATTGTATAGGAAGTAGGGCAGTATTTGTGTAGATAAACAAGGCTATGAAGATAAGCTAAGAAGTCCTTGACTTACGATAATTAAACTTTCCAGTATGATTTTCATACTCTAAAATCGTCCAATCGTAACACTGTATATATTGGATACTGTGTTCTGATTAGCCGTTTTTCAAGTGAGCGTACAAAACTGATGCTCAATTATGATCATAAGGCAAAGTCTTGTTTATAACAACATGCTTGTGCCTGTCCCCAAGCCAGGACCTGGATTAATAATGTCATTATCTCATGGTCGTTATGTTCAATAATTTTGAGAGGTGTTTGTTTATTTTGTTGATATTGGTGGGACTGTTGACCATCACTTTCTTCTAAAAAAAAAAACCCTAAACTTTGGCACTGACTGTTTCACATTGTGATCTTTACCATAATAATCATCAATAAAGATTATTAATATTGGTGCTTTTGATATTCTGGATACTGTTCTTTAATGGTTCTACTATATCAGGATGGATTTAGGGTTAGGGGGGAGAATATGGTATTTAACACCATTTTCAACAATATTTCAGTTATATTGTGGCAGTCAGTTTTATTGGTGGAGGAAAGCAGAGTTCCCAGAGAAATCCACAGACCTGTTGCAAGTCACTGACAAACTTTATCACATAATGTGGCATCGCGTACAACTCGCCTGAGTTGGGACCGAGCTAACAATTTTAGTGGTGATAGGCACTTACTGCACAGGTAATTATGAATCCAGCCACCATATGATCACTGCCATGGCCGCCCCTTTAAAGTACCGATATTAAAATAAAAACATGGATGAGAAAAATGAACATCTTTGGTCATTTGTAGAAAAATGTATATACTTCCTAAGTACTGATCAATGTGGAATGAACACGTGAACATGGCATGTCTATGTAAAATGGTGAACATGTCTGAGGTTAATTTGATATAGAATGGAGGCAGACGTTCATGGTGAACATGTCTGAGGGTAATTTGATATAGAATGGAGGCAGACGTTCATGGT
>MJUT01031499.1:2213961-2258038 GCA_002080005.1 Gigantidas platifrons
TAGAATGGAGGCAGACGTTCATGGTAAACACATCAATCACATATTTCAATCATGAACTTTTGAATTGGGATACAATATTTAAAGAAAAAACACAATTAACAATTAATCACCTTGCCATCTTGTAATAATTTAAGCCATCTGATCTTCAATTTCTTAACATAAAAAACTTGTAATATGTAGGATTCAGATCAACATCCAGCCTCAAATTGACGTCCAATCCCCAAATCCATGTGTGATTTCTACGTCACAGACATCTGTACCTGAGATCTATGTCCTTTTTTCAAATTCTCAAATCTGTGTTCAATTCTCAAATTGATGCCCTTTTTCAAATCTATGGCCGTTTCTTTTTTTCTCAAATCGACGTCCAATTATGTCATTGACGTATGCCCTTACCAATAAATGAGCCATAGATCTGAGAATTTGGAAAGGATGCTGATTTGAGAATACCCTTACGTCGGACTCTGATTTGAGGTTATGACGTCAGTTGATGTGGATTTGAGGAGAGGACACCGATTTGAGTTCGGACGCTGATCTGAGTCTATCAAATATACTAGACAGAACTTGTAACATAGCAAACATAAAGCAACGCCATACATAAAGTTATATTGCCAATTTTCTGTATGTCTGTAAAGATGCGTCCACCTTACTCCAGAAAGTCTTGATCCAATCTTTGTACTATTCAAACACCTCCTCTGCAGCACTAAAACACCTCCTCTTTAGTACTAAGATTTCATCTTGCATTCATTTTATCTTAGCAATCGTAGCACCATGAATTATAATTGATTAACAGCATGTAATATCACTTCCTTTTACTCATGGTAGATCTTAGAACAAGGGCGCCATCTATCCAGAAGTTAGGTCTATCTATCATGGCCTGCCATAATGAAATTTCTTCTCCTCTGGCATCCATCCAATCAACGATCTTACCACAACTTCTTCCTGAAATCAAACAAGATTAACGTTTAAAAAACAACCAATCGTTTTTATCAAAGGATAAAAAATTTTATTTCTATTTTGGTAACAACCAATCATTTATCAAAGAATAGGTTTGGGTTTAGGTTTATGGTGTAGACAATGTCTTAGAAGTTGCTACATTTTAAGATGAAATAGGAACCTGTAATCATGCCTGGTTTACAAGAAGACTAAGTGGGCTCCATGGATAATATTTCTTGCACGTATTATGCATACCAGTCACAGAAATTCAGTTAGGGTAATGGTGTTCAATGCCCTTTCAACAATATTTCAGTTATATCCTGGCAGTCAGTTATATTGGTTGAAGGATACAGAGTACCTGGAGAAAACCATCGACCTGTCACAATATCAAAGAATAAAAACAATGAAGCAGAGGATACTACTATACTGAGTACTAATAACGTGGTTAAATAAACTTCAGTATTATTTAGTCATGGACTTATAAAAGCTTTACTGGTATCCAATCCATGTAGAGCAAATGGTCAGAAACGGTAACAGTACAAGTCCCAACGTGATAGACACCATGGAAAAAGACCAGAATGAAGCCTGTTTCTGATCTTTATAGTAATTTTTTTTTTTTTTTACTTTTTGACAACATAGGATAAACACAATATACATACATTGTCTGTAATGAAAGACAAGACAATAAAGCGAAATCAAAGCTGCACGAATTTAGATCAAGTTGATAAACCATAAAAATACTCTGGGTTTACAGTATTATAACTACCTGTCCCTAAGTTAAGTCTAACACCTCCCAGGAAGTCATTACTAGACAGTTTGTCATAGTCCCAGATTGTCAATTCTAAGGATTTCTCTTTCAGATTATCTACTGTTACATCATCAAACACCATGGTACAATTCCAGGCTGGATTACACTCTTTCTTTATTACTGATGTTTTCTGTTTTTCCTTGTCTGGTTGCAATTGCCTAGAAACATATGAAAAATATATATATAACAAAAATATTATGCATCACTGCACAATTACATGTCATGTAAATGCTGATGTAAATCATAGAAATAAAAATGTATGAGTTCAAGTTCACATGCTCAACTTGAACGTGGTAGATCGTGGGTTTGAGTTGTGGTCAAAATCAAAAGATTAAAAAATCGGTATTTACTGTTTTTCTACTAAGCACATAGCATTAAGGAGTAAGAGCAAAGACTGATTGGAATCAGGATAATGTGTCTTGAGTGGAGCGGCATGTTTATCCAAAGACTGTTATTTAAGTAATTTAGCATTATAAAAATCCAACTAAGCATGTTGGTCCAGTACAAAGCGGGCATCATCATCATCATCGAATGTAACTTCTTCTTACCATGATATAGCTGAACAATTGCTTGTTTGGCATTAAAATACAATCACAAATTCTTAATGTACATGTTTGCCTTGAAGATCGCCATTAAGGCAAATAAATGTAAACACAAAGATGCATAGTCTGTCTTTTGGATGAAGCTATACAAAACAAACTACAGCTACTATTATTTAAGTCACTGTATATTTTGTAAATGGTAAAAAAAAACCCAACTTAGTACCGGTAAACAGGGCTTTCAATATTTTTCAAGCGTACCAGTTTTTCAATATTTACAGGCGGTTCTTAGTTTGTATTAAAATTTGAACATTTTCATGAATATCTTATACAATACTCTTTAAATTAAGGAGGTACCAAATACCATTTTAAACGGTAAAAGTAACCTTATTGAAATGCCTGGGTAAAATTAAAAGAACTCACCCTTTACAGAATGGGTCTGAAAATCCATTAGATCTAACAGCAGTTAAATTTCGGGCCTCTTTAATCAACACATGTAGCTGGCCTTTATCTCCAGGTATCTTTGGTTTCTTCACTTTCTTTCTTGTCGGTGATGGGGTTGGAACATCTCTGTTCACTTTCTCTGGAGGAACATACTTCAAACACAGGATTATGTCCCCTTTGTAGGTCAACAAGGAGGTTGGCTGTTCGAACTGTAAAAATAAAAATAAATTGAAGGCAATTTGAAAATATTTATTCTACAACTATACTTGAATTAATTGAATAAAGCCTATGAAATTACATGGTTAAGGACTGAATAATGTCTCATGCTAATTCTACGAAATTGTTTTGGGCAAATTATTTACTTTTTGATGCTGTGGATGTTATGTTGTGATACCATATATCATGGACGAATATCTTCCTTTTGCAGAGATGAAAGTGCTCACTGATGAAAAGAGGATACCCCTTATACAGTGCCAAAATACTCCCATTTTCCAGCTGTTTGGACTAAGACTGACACATTTTATTTCCAAACATAGTTTTGAAAAAAGATGAGATTTGCTGATCAGAGGAAAACTTCCATCTCTGCTTTTGAAATCCATAAATTTTAAATGATATACGAAGTATGATTTAACCACTTTAACAAGTTACACTATAAAATATATTTTTTTTTGGGTCATTCCCAAATCATACAGACAGCACAATGAACCTTGAGTTTTCACCATATAAAGATTTTAAATCAACAGCAACTAAAAATTCTCTGCCTATATTTTTTTTAGACAAGATTGATAATTACACTGAGTCAACTTTAAATATTAAATAAATGTTTGTTTAAATGAATCTGTGATAAACATGAATACAAATGCTATTTCTCATTTAATACACACATTCATGTGTAGGATAAATACAGCATTGTGATATTTACTTTTGAAATAAAATATTTTCTTCTCCATTGAAATTAAAGATTGCTATTTGAAAACTCGTGAAAATTGTTGAAACATTTCCACTGACATATTGCAATTGAATTAAAGTACTTTTCAGTAATTGGGAAAGAATTTTTTTTCAATGTACCCAGGGCTCTTTACTTTTTCTAACAGTCGGCCATTTTCAGTGTCAATGGGCTGAAAACTTACAAATCCTTGAACGAGGTTATTGAGTTGCACTTTGTAAGTGGTGTAACATTTTGTCTTTGAATCTCATTTGTCACTTTTTGTTGAATGACTAAAACATACAACACTGCATATCAATTTTTTAAACTCACCAACACAAAATACAAATGTGAACTAGACTAGATTGATGAAATGTGATAGTGACATAAATGTACTATCATCAATATCATTCAATAATTCATATGACTAGAAACAAGTGTATAACTTGGAAACTTTTTAAAACAGTCATAATCAATATACATCTTTACGAATGTCACTGTAAATGTGATGTACATGTAGATTGATGACTTTGCAGACTCTTGATTTGTTTTTTATTTCAATTTCATGTTTTTGTTTTTCAACCACTTTTCAAGAATATTTTGAAAATTTTCCCCTTTTAAACCCTACACATGCATTTTAACTCTAATAGCCCTACACATGCATTTTAACTCTAATGAGTTTATCAGATGTCTTTGAACTCAATCTATTCCTCTTAGTTGTAAGAAATTGGTTTTGAATAGAATAAAATTAAATTATTGGTTGGAATCCGTAATCGCATTTGATAAAAACGTCCGTCCAAATCACCTATTTGCTTTTCGGTTTTTAGTTCTATTGAGACACTTGGAACTTCTATGACGCTGTTGGTGTTACATGCAGATGAGGGTTGTTGTTCAGAACGGAAAATAACTGGTTCCAACCAGAAAAAACCAACATGCGACCGGAGAAGGAGAAAGAGTGAGGAAACAGTTTCGAGAAAACTTAAGAACTACCGTGAGTACTAAACGTGTGGAAAAAGTTATGCACACTGGATATACATAAACTTGCACCATTTTTGACGAAAATGTGCATAGGTTTTCAAATCACTGACTTTTTGCAAAAAAAAATGTGATTCAGTATTCACAAATTTTCCTTTTTTTTTTTATAATTCAGAGTAGCAATTGTTTTATTAATGGAAAATGAATAGTTAATATTCAAACTTTAAAAATAAGATGATCAAAATCAATAATATTTTCAGCAATTTCAGAATCTTATTTTTAAAGTTTGAATTTCAAATAGATTTGCTTAAATGTTATGAGCAGATAAAAACTTGATCTGCTAATAAATATTTAAGCAAATCTATTGGAAGTATTCGCCAACTGTTCAGTTTGAAAATGGAATTTCAGCTGCATTTTAGTAACTTTTTTAGCCAATATCTAATCTAGGAGGCCCATGTTCTTGCACATGGACAGTAATAACATTGAAGTCAATCTATATAAATTTAGATTTTAGATATAAATTTAGATAAAAAGTAATACTTTATGTATTTGTTATAAAACTGACATAAATAAAAAAAAAAAAAAACAGAATTTTTGTGACTGTAATTTCATATTAGCTTGTACTTGGTACATACACAGATTTATGTTTTATGGCCTTTTATTTATTGCATACTGATTACCCCTTTGGTATCTTCAAACTTTGCTTATTTCATTATTTCTTTACCTTGTAAAATTTAAAGAAGTTATTTGCACATGGAAATCAATAAACCAAGAGCACATTTCTAATTTTGATTATAAAATTTTATGTTTTACAAGAGTTATTTCCCTTTACTGCAGGCAAAACTGTCTCCTTTCATGCAAAGCTCAAAGAAAATACCATATATTTTCCCCATTTTTTTATCTGAGTTATTTCCCTTTATAGAATGCAAAACTGTCCCCTTTCATGCAAACCTCAAAGAAAATATCATATATTTTCCCATTATCTATTCAATATTTTAATGTAACAACTTGTTACTGAAATTCGTGATCCTTTACATTGTTCTTGCTAGAATGGGTACCATTTTTCTGGCTATAAGGGAAATAACTCTTATAAAAAGGTACAAAAACATTTAATTTTAGAATCAAATTAGGATTGTGCAAAAGGTCTATTGGTTTATAAAAACTGAATACAAGTAATAGTCCAGAGGTTTATATAATATTATTAACTAGCAAAACTATCTATTTAAAAGTACAGAAATCAAAATTTTATAAATCAAAGTTACATCAGATATGTCTAAATACAGTACTCAAGTATTCCGTCTCATGACATCTTAATTAAATCAAATTCTATTACTTTTTAAAATATATAATTTCAATAATATCAAAACTCCCTCTAATTGAAATATGTTTTGGGGATCTTTTAGTCTGGTGAAGCAACATCATGTATTGGTCCAGTCTACTGTATTAACAGTGGTGATACAGCTGTCAGTCTTGATTTACTGGGTGTACCAGTTATAGTATAGAATCACTGGGGTACCAGTTACAGTATAGAATTATTGAGGTATATATCAGTTAACTATCAAAATGTTAGATATATATAATTATTCTCTGTTAGTGATCTGTTTATTAATGAAGATAAAAGAGATTAAAATAAATTCCTGTATACAATCTGAATAATTTATAATATTTTAAGCAAAATAAAAAAAAATAACAAAATGTAGGTAATGGAACATCTCTCTCAGAAAGGTTTGTACAGTAAAAGTTGTTTAAACTGAACCCTGAATAAAACGTAATCCTGTAGGAATCAAACTTTATATAAAGTCCCAATGTAGGAAATCCCTGTGAATTTCACCTGTATGAACCAATCATCTATTTATATAAAGTCCCAATGTAGGAAATCCCTGTAAATTTCACCTGTATGAACCAATCATCTATTTATATAAAGTCCCAATGTAGGAAATCCCTGTAAATTTCACCTGTATGAACCAATCATCTATTATGAACACAAAAGCTGATCCCAAGGAGGTTTGGTTTTGAACCGTAATGAAAGCGGGAGGTTTGGCACCTTAAAATCTGATTCAACCAACCATTTCTTTGGAAATGCCTGTACCAAGTCAGGGTCATTACGGTTTTCACAGTTTTCCGGTTGTTGACTGATTTTGTCTGTTTATATACTTGTGAGTTTTTACTTTCCCTTTGGAAGATTGTTTGGAGTTCGGTAATTTGGTTATTACCCTTATTAAAGAGGCTTCACTTTATTTCAAAATAGATACATTGTACATGTTAATTGTATAATCATTTTTGGTACTTGAATTTAGAAACTTCTGATGGAAATATCTTTACATGTACGTTTGTTCAAATTATCATCGATGTAGACTTTAGGTTCAATCAAGTATGTAGTTTCTGAGAAGAATTTTTTTTTTTATTATTCATTTTGCCATTGGGTCCTATCTTAAACTATGTCCTTTGTATGATATACAATAAATGTATCAAATAGTTCTGTTGGCTTCAGAGAAAATTACAAATTGTAAGAAAACAAATAACTGCACTGACAGACGCAAAGTAATGACAGCAGTTCATGTATCTCAAATGGCCAAAAATATGAACTAATTAAAAACATAGATATCTAATTTAGTGCGCACAAGATGTTTCTGGAATAATTTTCATCAGGTACGCTCCAAATAGAAAGACTGGAAAGCCAAATAATTTAAAGTCTTGGGATAAAAACAAAGGGCCAAAACAGGACAGCCAAAATCGGCTAAGGTCAGCTATGCCTGAGGGATAATTACATTATTTAGTAACTGTAAAGTTCAGTAATAAACATACGTATGACAAGAATACACAAATGTAAATTAATGTTGTGTGGCAAAAAGTAAATGAGATGAAGGGATGATCTTGTCCTTGGGTCTTGTTTGTACCTAAAACAGGACAGCGACAATATAATAATTCATGCAGGGACAATATATGGGAAATATTATATCTTGATGATTGGCAAACTTAATTTTACAGAAACAACAGTTTTGGCATGCACCACATCACATGATTTTTAATTTCTTTTTAATAAATCATATCAATTATTGTTCTACTTATTTGAAAGTAAATACTGTCAAACCTGTCTTATGTGACTTTCCAAGGAACAGTGAAATATGGTCAGATAAGACAAGTGGTCACTTAATACAGGTTTAATTAATAGGAAATGCACTGTGAAGGGAAATTAAAATTAAGGTCACAATATAAGTTACTGCTTAACAGAGGTGGTCACTAAAGGAGGTTTAACTGTAATAATTGTTTATCATAAAATTTATACCATTTGTATAAAATACTGAGAAAAATTAAAGGTATATATATATTTAAAGTAATCTACGAGATATGAAATATGACAATCCTCTATAAGCTTTGTTTTTACCTTTCCTGCAGGAATCTGTAAAACAAAAGAGCTCAGAATTTATTTTTAAATTTACAAAAACATTGCCATTAGAATTTTTGGTATAATGACATTCAGCCAATCAACGAACAGAAAAAGAATGTCAATTATTTACATAATTTCCCCAACAGACAGAGTTATCCATATTCTTTTAAGAAAATTAGTGACATAACATCAACATTAGGATTTGAGAAGACTGAGGGAGATAATTACATAAAAAAATATTTTGACAAATTGTAAGAAAACAAATAATGCACATGACAGGTGCAAAATGATGATAACAGTTATCTTGAAGAGCTAGGTGATTTAAGTATGGCAAGACTACACAAATGTAAATAAATGTTGAGTGGCAAAAAATAAATGTCTTGAAATGAGTGAATAAAGGTCATACCTGCCAAATTACATGATGTAGACGTGAACTACTTGTACATGATTTTTACATTCAGTGATGATATTAGATAACATAAGTATATTCATGAAAAAAAAATCCACATAATTTGGACAAAATTACAAATGGAAGATTTTAGCAAAGCTTTTCTGGTTTTTGATTGTATTACAAGGTCATCCTCTAAAAAGTGGTCTTTTAAGCGGGGTGATCTCTCTTTATGGGGATAAATTATTAGTATTTTACTATCTCAGTGCATTTGAAATCAGATCTGATAATACAGGTGGTATTTGGTGTAAATGGTCTTATAAAAGGGAGGTCTACTGAATTGAGAAAAAAAAACCCCACAAAAATGAAAGATTTCTTATTAAATTTACTGCCCTTTATAGTACAAAATAACTAATTAACAGAGCATTGTCTTTACGAAGACATAATTCTATTACCAGTTGATTTATTACAAGTTTAAGACAGGTCCTGATTGAAAATATGCTCTTAAATATATGAAAATTGAAATATAGTACTGTTACATTTTCATGACAAATTGAAAAAAAGTATAGATTTTTCTGTCTCATGTTTCTATGGTAATCTAGTCTCTGCTTACTTCCTTTAATACCATATACAATATAGTAGGTTTGTAATTACATTGAATTCAAATACAGAGAAAAGCTATTTTTGAAGTAAAACAAACTTCCTAGAAATAGTTATTTTTATTGAAAATATTGATGATCGTGTGTATACCCTTCTTTTTCATAGAATAAGGAAATACCAGTAATAAGGGTTTTCAATATTTTTTAAGTGTACCAGTACTTCACTATTTGCAGGTGGTACTTGTTCTTAAAATTGGAACATTTTTCATGAATATCTTAGACAATACTCTTGAAATTAGGAGGCACTAATTACCATTTTAAATGGGTACTGCCCCTTACTGAAAGGCCTGCACATGCATGCTTAATTGACATAATCACCACTTTTTAGGCCCCCCAATAGTCCCTCACCATAGAGGAGCAACTTCATTTCTATGTAAATTTGAATCTCCTCTTTCCAGGGATCAAGTTTGGTTCAATTGGTTGCACAGTTTTGCAGACGATTAAAATGAACTAGAGGCTCCTAGGAGCCTGTAATCGCTCACCTGGCTCAAAGTTGGCCCAGCAGTTTCAGAGGAGATAATTTTTAAGTGAATTATTGCAAATCTTCTATTTTTAGCAATGGCCTCCATCTTCTTTGGCGGGCGGGGTTGTCGGATATAATTCTGAAGGGGGACCATCTAAAGACCAATTCACCACAGTTTGGGCCCATCTGACTCAGCGGTTTCAGAGGAGATAATTTTTAAGTGATTTTTTGGCCAAATTTTCTATTTTTAGTAATGGCGGACATCTTGGCTGGTGGCCGGGTCGTCGGACAGACTTCTGAAAGGGGATCACCTAAAGACCATTCCACCATAGGTTGGGCCCAATTGGTCCAGCAGTTTCAGAGGAGATAATTTTTAAGTGATTCTTTGCTGAATTTTCTATTTTTAGTAACGGTGGCCATATTGGTTGGCGGCCGGGGTCGTTGGACACAATTCTGAAATATGACCACCTAAAGACCATTCCACCATAGTTAGGCCCCAATTGGCTCAGTAGTTTCAGAGGAGATAATTTTTAAGTGATTTTTTGCTGAATTTACTATTTTTAGTAACGGTGGCCATCTTGGTTGGCGGCCGGGGTCGTCTTACATAATTTTCAAAGAGGACCATCTGAAGACCATTCCACCTTAGTTTGGGCCCAATTGGCCCAGCAGTTTCAGGAGATAATTTTTAAGTGATTTTTTGCTGAATTTACTATTTTTAGTAACGGTGGCCATCTTGGTTGGCGGCCGGGGTCATCGGACACAATTCTGAAAGATGACCACCTAAAGATCATTCCACCATAGTTTGGGCCCAATTGGCCCAGTAGTTTCAGAGGAGATAATTTTTAAGTGATTTTTTTGGCCAAATTTTCTATTTTTAGTAACGGCGGCTATCTTGGTTGGCGGCCGGGGTCGTCGGACCCATTTCTCAAAGAGGACCATCTGAAGACCATTCCACCATAGTTTGGGCCCAATTGGCCTAGCAGTTTCAGAGGAGATAATTTTTAAGTGATTCTTAGCTGAAATTTCTATTTTTAGTAACGGCGGCTATCTTGGTTGGCGGGGGGGGGGACTGTCGGACACAATTCTGAAAGGGGACCATTCCACCAAAGTTTGGTTCAAATTGGCCCAGTGGTTTTAGAGGAGTTGGATTAAAATGCAAAAAGCTAACGACAGACGGACGACCAGTGGTCAGGTGAGCTAAAAAAGTGAAATGATGACGGACAACAGATTCGAAGTGATACCAAGAACTCAAATGGCCAGATGAGCTAAAATAAATATCTGTCATGGAGATTTTTAAAAGTTGGCAGGTATGAAACTTGTCACTTAAAAGTGCCAAAAAAAAGTGCAAATTAAAATAAATTTTCAAAACATGAATTTATACAAAAACATAAAACAGACAAACAATGACTACTTTCTATTTTTAAAGATTTACTTACCCTTTCTTGTAATGGGTACCACTTTGGTGCAGTATCACCAAATCTATAATAGTCGAAATTGATGGTGACTTCTCCTAGGAAATCGTTCCTACCAAATCTATCATTGTGCCAAACTGTAACCCAGACTGTTCTGTTCTCTAGTTCACTCTTAGATATCAAATACTGTAACAAATAGAAAGTTACAAGTCATTTTAAAAAAAAATATATTTCTTGTGCTGTGTTAAATATTTAAATAATGTGACATGCAGTATTTAATATTTTTAAAATCACTGTACAAGTAAAGGAAGCTTTTGAAAAACAATAACATCTTATCAATAAAGGAAGGTCTCTGAAAAACACCTGCCTAATAATAAAGGAATGTGTGAAATGACACCTTTACAAAAAAGGTAAGCTTCTGAAGAGCTGCTACTGATAAAGGAAGGTGTTAAAATAACACCTTTACCAATAAAGGAAGGTTTTTGAAGAAATCATACAAATAAAGACAACTGATAACAAATGAAAGTGTTTAAAGGGGAATTTGTGGGCGGAGCTTATCAGCAAAAATCTCCGTTGATATGAACAGCATATTTATGAAACTGTATGTCACATGACCAAGGTGACCAAGGTCACATACCTCAGAAATTTGAAGTGATTTTTGTAGGTTTTAGACTCATGAAGAAAATTATTTTTAATAAGACTAAAAGTTTCGTAGGGAGGAACACTAGTGACCATGCCTGTCAAATATTTTGCATCAAAAGTAACTATGAAACTGTGTATCATTGATTTTTACTCCTTGAGATGACCGTGGCCAAAATAATGAAGAAACTGAATGTTTGCTCCACCCACAGCTATTTATACCCCCGCTCCTGGTTTAAATAACACCTTTACCAAGAAAGGAATACTTTTAAAGAACACTTTACTAATAAAAAAATGCTTTTGCATTAAAGAAACAAATTTGAAAACAATCTTACTTATAAAGGGACCTAGCTTAGGTTTTATTTATATAGAGTCAAACCTGTATTAAGAGGTCACATTTGGGACAAAGAAAAAGTGGTCTTTTAAGACAGGTGACCTCTTAAAACAGGTTCAATTTATATGAAATTTTATATGACAAGACAAGAAAAATGCGACCTTTTAATGCAGGTGGATGCTTAATAGAGGTGACTGCATGGACAGGTTTGGATGTATATATAATATTATATCCTTATAATTATTGATATACTTTTGCGTTTTCTTAAAGAAGGTTTTAATTATGCCATCCACCTCCCCTCAAAATTTAACAAATCTTTACACAGACCAGAAAACTGTAGACAATTGGTGTTTCTATAATATGACAACAATAAATAATAACTTCAATACCAGGAGACAATCAACTATATAATTAAGTTTTTTCAGTTTACCGACACCGATCAACACCAGACATGTCCAGCTGCAAAATGAACATTCTAAATTAACAAAGAAACTGATTATACCTTACTCCTAAAAACTCATGACATAAGTCTGTCTGCTTAATCATAATAAATTTACTGTCTCAACTTGGGGATACATACAAGCCTCTGATAAGTATAATAACAGCATTAAATCAATAAATATGAATATAAATTTCTTATTATTGCCAAACCATCAAAATACTATACAATAAACATTTGATAATGGCCGTATCGATCACGATCTTGACTGTATCTATTAGAGACTTTCCCCGACACTAAAGACGCCTTAAGAAAGACTGATCATGATCAAAGCTGTCTAACATGGATAAATCAAACATTAATCCTAGTCCCTTATTTAAAATCTTTCCAATGTTTTATATAATGTTTAATATGAATATACATCTGTTTGAATAATACGTTTGGTCCCTAGAGGTTTTGTTAGTTTAAACTTGTTTAATAAAAACAGTTCTATAAAAAAAATAATAAGAAAATAAAGAGTCATGTTGTTCGGGCTGATACTTTTTTTTTACTTAAAATACGTGATTCTCCAATTAGGAGTGGATGGGAATCAGATATCATGTAAAAACATTAATGGTAAATATTTGCTCAAATTAATGCTAATGATAGAAGGAACAACAAGGTTTGCCATATCACAGCAAATATTTCAGGTCCATATGACACAAATGAAAGTGGATCAGTGTGTTTGAGGCTTGATGGTAAAGGGTATTGCCAACCTCTTAGAAAACTTATGCACATATATATACACATAGTACATATTACTAATAAAATGTTACCATATGAAAGTTTCTATATTTGATTACAGTAAGTGTATTGTCATTTTTGGTTATACTCTGTATACAAAGACTAATAACACTATATACTGGACACTATCATACAGGGGATATGAAAATATATGATTTTAGGCATCTTCAAAAATTAGCAGTATGAAATATGTATGTCAATGTTATATATGGTAAACATCAACTGTCATCTTATAGAAATGAGTGAGTGAGTGATTGTTGTTTAACTCAAACTCAGCAATTTTTCAGCTATGTCATGACGAGAACAAAGTAATTTTCAACGAAATGATGATGAGGTCCGCTTTGTACTAGACCAACTCACTGAAACAACAGTCCACGGATAGACATATCGCCCCACTCTGACACTTTATTCTGATTCAGAGCCCACGATCTACTGCACTCAAGGCGAGCACGCTAGCCATTACATTATCGGTGTGGTATGAAATCAACACTTCACCAAATGATATTTAAAAAGAAGCAGTAAAGTGCTGATTATTCACTTAGTTTCTGTTTTCATGTTTTATCATCTACAAATCAAGACATGCCATAAACTTAATATCTTATTACTTCTTCTGTGTCAGTATTGATTGATGAAACTTGTCTTGTGATGTTGACTTCTGAACATACAAACAATAAAGAGCTATAGAACATGGAAGTAAAAACAAGTCTGATAACCAAAGGAAAAGGGGATTAGAGTTATGGTGTTTAACGCCACTTTCAACAATATTTCAGTTATATCGTGGCGGTCAATTTCATTGGTGGAGGAAAACGTAGTACCTGGAGAAAACCACCGACCTGTCGCAAGTCACTGACAAATCTTATCACATATTGTTGTATCAGAAAAGGAAAAGGATGTTCCACATAAAATTGCCACCACACAACCTTAACTAATAATGTCTTATACAAAAAACATATAGAGA
The DNA here is from genome assembly GCA_002080005.1 of Gigantidas platifrons. Lineage (NCBI taxonomy): Eukaryota > Metazoa > Mollusca > Bivalvia > Mytilida > Modiolidae > Gigantidas > Gigantidas platifrons. The sequence goes on from MJUT01031499.1 coordinate 2,228,049, forward strand.
TATCTGAGTCGAACATACTAGATTAACATGACAAGTACATTAGCTTTGATTAGCAGCTAGATAGATTCAATATGGGAAAATTGATATTGAGGCAATTTATTAGGTGATTTTGCATCACTGCACCATATCAGAATTCATGATATTGCAGGAAATAAAACGTAATTAAAAAAAAAATTTAAGAATCTATTTGATAGATATTTTCTGCAATCATTGCTGTCATGTTCCTGTTTGCTCCTATTTTTATGTAAGGTTTTAGATTACATCATCTTTTGGCATCGATACATTACAGCAGACAAAACTGCAGTTAGTTGCAATATTGATGCAAGGTTGCAGGAAACAGCAACTATTTGCAATGTACATTGTGAGAGGGTTGCTGGTAATGTCAAACCTGAAATGGGGTCACGTAAGACAGGTGGTCACTCAATACAGGTTTAATTAATATGAAATGCACTGTAAAGGGAACTTCAAACTATGGTCACATAATACAAGTTATTGCTTAATAGACGTGGTCACTAAAACAGGGTTGACTGTACCTGGAACCATCTGCTTTGTTCCATTTACCAGTTCTTGCAACAATTTTCAAGGTTGCAGCACATGTGTTGCTTTCTTGCAGCAATGTTTTTGTTTTGTAAGGGTCTCTAGTCTGATATTTTAAAGTCTGTAGTACTAAAGTACATGATATTTAGCTTCAAGTGATTAATATAGAATAGAAAATTATTGTTTAGTAAGAAAGGATATGGATGTAAATGAACATGAGAGACTATCCAACATTACACTTAGACACACATTAAAGTAAAGGACCAGCTTGTAGTAAGAAAGGATATGGATGTAAATGAACATGAGAGACTATCAAACATTACACTTAGACACACATTAAAGTAAAGGACCAGCTTGTAGTAAGAAAGGATATGGATGTAAATGAACATGAGAGACTATCCAACATTACACTTACACAAATTAAAGTAAAGGACCAGCTTGTAGTAAGAAAGGATATGGATGTAAATGAATATGAGAGACTATCCAACATTACACTTAGACAGAAATTAAACTAAATGTACAACACTTTTATTGCTGTTCTATTTTTCACAATCACAATTAAAGACGTAACTTTTTAAGTATGAAAATTTTAAAATCTAATTTTATGTGTTTGATGTTCTGCATAAATATATTCACGTAAGAGTCCTCATTAATGTCATTGTGCTTATGTATACCATTATCAGCTGTTGTTTATCAGTAACTCACTGCTCACTTTACTATAAATAATGACATTTCAATGCGCATGTCTCCCGATCAGGCTGATCGGATGTTACGTCTTTAAGTCTTCCAAGGATGAGCATAACTCGTACCATAAGATTAAATGGTCCCTAGCATGTAGTATATTTATTATATTCCTTTGACTTTCAAGTAGCTGATGTTTGCTTGTTGGTTGGTTTTATGGTGTTTAATGCCACTTTCAACAGTATTCAGTTGTATCGTGGAGGTCAGTGTTATTGGTAGACCTGGAGAAAATCATTGACCTGCCAGTCACTGACAAACTTGATCACATACTGTTGTATCGAGTACACCTCACCTGAGTGGGGTTCGAAATCATAACGCTAGTGGTGATAGGCACTGATTGCATAGGTAGTTATAAATCCAACTACCATACGATCACGACCATGACAGCCCCTCTGATGATTGGAAATAATTGAAGTTAACCAATGTATAACATCAACTATGTGACAAGTTCAGGTCCTGTCCTGACCTCTTCATGTCCATTAATGAGTATCTAGAAAAGTTCCAATGGGCATGAAATGACATTTTAGAGACACTTGAGGAAGTTGATGTTCTGATGTGATGGTCAACCTCATGTTCTAATGAATACAAATTATACAGAATAGATTTTCTGCTTTGATGTCCATTCAATGCCTGTTAAACTGACAAGAGAAAAAAATTCATGGACATTGTCATATTATGTGTACATTTAAATATCCAATAAGAACATTATGGATACAGTAGCCATCCTCTGATAATGTTCCTCCCACCAAAGGCCAGCCCACTTATCAGGCTCCTCCCACCAAAGGCCAGCCCACTTATCAGGCTCCTCCCACCAAAGGCCAGCCCACTTATCAGGCCAGATTTTAGATGCACTGAGACAAAGAAATTCTATTAAATTGTTCCCTTCTGGAAAGGGGACCCATCTTATTAGACCACTTTTTCAATTTTGCTATTATTGGTTAAATTCCATGATTCCACAATTCTTAAATATGCAGAATGAATGATAAAAACTCTTACAATTCAAATAATATAAACAGTATCTCAAAATATCTGCTAATATCCAAATATTAGTCAATATATTGTATGATTGAATGACTTATTATTGCATAAAATGTAGTGAACAGTATTTCAGATAAATTTAGGACCAGAACAAATTCAACAGAATAACTAAGAATGATACAGAAATGAGAGAAGACTGGGAAAACAAGGACTTTTGACTGCAACTGGAAAAGTATGAAGAGTTGGGTAGGGAGTAGGGACAAACATTTCAATCTTTTATAGCAACTATAATGTGCCTACTCTTTTTCAAAATCTACAAAAGATATATTTAACATGGCAGGGAGCGTGGCATTCTCCTAACACGTTAACCAATGTTAGTCCATGTAAACCGATACAACCTAATATTATAAATATTGTATACATTCTGTTCATGACATAATTCTATTTCTGTTACAACACAACCAATATTAAGTGTTATAACTAAGGTGTTAACTGAGCAGTCTAGTGATTTCCTGATAGACAATTCAATTTTCTGGCTCTTAATTAATTGCTTATATTGATGAAGTAAGTTGTAATGGTAAAGTGGGTCAGTGTCATAAACAACAAGATGTCTGATGCAGACAAACGTCACTTTCTTCTTAATCTAGACTTTGCAAAGTCTCGATTAGTAGTCGCCCTACTTTTAGAAAAAAAAAGGTTACGAAATGGATTGATTTCTTACATATGAACCTGCCCATTCATTTTCAAAGTCAATTTTTTTTAAATGATCTTTTTGTGTCAATTCATCTTCATGTATTTGTTGACTGCCACATTTCATAATTCTGAATGACAAGATAAAATTACTTATTGCTAAAAAGTTGTCTAGTGGCCAAATAAATAATTATAATGATTAGATATTGCAGAGATTGCACATGTATCAGCATTATTTTTGTCCTGGTAAGAGATTGCACTAACTGAGAGCTTGATTCTCCCATCTGTGGCAATGTGTCACTAGATACAACTTTATGTGATCAATTTTGATTGTGATTTCTGTCAGGATTTTAGTTTCTTCCACCAATGAACCTAACTGCTACATTTTTTTCTTAAAAAATTTCAGTAATAACAGGCATACTCATTTTAAAAAATCAATTTCAAATGAACCAGTCAGTTTCTGAATTTACAAAATAAAAGGGTAAAATTCACATAATTTTATTCTATTATTATTAGAAATTCAGTATTTTCAACGTAAAAATGATCTGTTTCCTCTAAAAATATAAATGGGTTTTTGAAAAATGCACACCCACTAAATTATTCATTAAAACAAAAATAGGATGTAATAAATTTTCATATATATTGTCTGCAAAGTTCTGTTCAAAAGACTTAAAACATTTTGTATATCAAATTTTCATACTATAAAGTGTATATAAGCTTTTAAACATAATTCTCAAATTTCCAGATTTTTTGAAATAAAAGCTGGTTTTCACTTCAAAATAGAAGTGCTTTTGTAACAGTATGTAATACATGTATTACTCTATTTTATTTAACTGGTCGGGCGGAGTTGACCATTAAATTTACATGAGAGCATTCGATTTTATCTTGTGTATGTACAGGGCAGTTCCCGTTATTGACATTATTGAACTGTATTCAGCAGTGTCACCGAAATCAATTCCTACAAAAGGAATAGAACGCACGATTGAATATAACTGTATAAATGAAATTGATCAGGTAACCTGACCCTCCTAAATACATGGACTTTCCTGTAATCAGTCAACCTGTGTTAAGCCACGCCCAACCAGTTGAAAAAAATAGAGTAATACCATTAAATATTCAAAAAATCACATTCAATAAATTCATCAAGTATTCAAGCCTTGAAATGAGAGATGGGGAATATGGTACAGAGAGGTGCTTACTACATTTGTAGTGTAGAGACAGTAGAGTACATATTGATGTAAGATGATCGTCAGTCCTTCCATAATTCATAACAAATGATTGTAACAGTATACAATATGTCTGATTTCTTGTCAATGACACTCATCCAAGTTATGCAAATAAGTTAGTTTAAACTGTTGGATGTTTCAAGAATCCCTTATTTTTGTGTAAAATATAATATTAAATTTCTTACCCTTAATTTTTCGTCAAATACAGGATTGAGCGTATGCTTCTTGATTTTTGTTTTTCTTTTCCCACTTCTAGTTTTATCTGGTAACAGGTATGTCTTGACATATCTACAATAATTATAAATTAATACAAAATATTTGGCAACAGGTAGCCTGGCAACCATCTTCAAATATCTACAATAATTATAAATTTTACAAAATATTTAGCAACAGGTAGCCTGGCAACCGTCTTCACATATCTATAATAATTGTAAAATTTCAAAATATAAAGCTATTTTTTCGCAGGATGGACATATTATTATTGCCCAATTTCTAAGCATCGTATACATTTTTGTTTTTAAAGTGTTCCCTAAATGGTGAAAAATCTGAAGTATACATGACAACCCACAAAGATGCACTATTCATGACTCCCAGTCTAGTATCCCTGGTGACTGAATTGTATACCACCATTATAGTACTATCTCACTGGTGTAACATCTGTAATATGCATGTTATCAACTCAGGACACATTATTGTGACTCCCAGCCTAGTGCTACCTCGATTCATGTTCTGTAAATAAAGTTCAATAACTCTGGATGGGTAAAAGGCAAACAAATTCAAAATCTTGAGATAAGATTCCTCTCATCAGTCCTAGCAACATCTAAAACATTCATATCATTTGGTCATACATACTTGGGTTAAAATACAACATAGAAAATTGTGGATATGTTTTGTTATTAAAGTCCCATAACTCTGGTAAGAAAAATGTGAAAATCGTCAAAATCAAAATGGAGCCTCCTTCCTTTCATCAATCCATACACTGTCTAAAAATTTCAAATAATTTAAACAAAGTAAATGCAAATCATCTTACAACAGGGATTGTGGATGAACAGACAGAATAATTACTATAGGGGACCTTCTAATACCATACACAACCGTATCAGTGTCGTAATGGTTAGCATGCTCGTCTTGAGTATGGTAGATCGTGGTTTCGAGCCCTGGTCGGGTCAAACCAAAGACTATAAAATTGGTATTTGTTGCTTCTCCGCTAAGCATGAAGGAGAAAGAGCAAAGACGGCTCGGCTCGGAATCAGAAAAATGTGTCCGGATGGAGCGACATGTCTACCCGTGGATAGTTGTTTCAGTGAGCTAGCACTATAAAAATCCAACTCAGAGTGTTGGTCTAGAACAAAGCGGACCTCATCATCATCTCGTTGAAAATTAACTTGTTTTCGCCATGACAAAGCTGGAAAAATTGCTGAATTGGCATTAAACAACAATCACCCACTCACTCACTCAAATACCATACAAAGCAAGAGACCTAATTAATAATATTAAGTAAAACAGGATTGGAAAAATCCTCATTTGTTTCCCCCACCGTGTTCTCACATCACAAGTCCTGGATCAGTAGTCAATATAAACCACTGTGTTCTCACATCACAAGTCCTGGATCAGTAGTCAATATAAACCACCGTGTTCTCACATCACAAGTCCTGGATCAGTAGTCAATATAAAAACTGTTTCTTTATTCCTGGACTTAGATCTAAACACTGAATACCTTTTTTTGATTTTATAATTCCAGAAATATATCATGTCAGTAAAAAGTTAAAAATAAACAAATTTTGTATAATATCAATACACATTATAAGCAAATGCTTTGCATTTAAAATGTGTTGATTTGTAGAAAAGTTGGAGCAATCAATATTTTTAATGGACAAAGGCACCAACAAGTCATTAACTGATAGATTTTCTCCAAATTTAGCTTTAAGCTGTTATATGAAAGAATATAAAGGAAAATGAAAATAGGACTTTAGTATGAATTTTTCAGTCAAAGCATATTTTGATGCTTCTTTTTCTTTGAAACATGTCCTTTATTGAAAAAATTCACATCATACATGATAAATTAATGCACTTTTTATTTATTAGTTTGGCTGTACAGAAAATTAAGGAACATTTTGAAATTTTCTTTTATTTGTGAACATTATACACACTTGATAATCAATAAGGAAATTCTAGCTAAAATGTCTATATAAAATGCATCTTGCATAAATATTAGGTTGGTTCTCATATGTGCTCCATATTTTAGATGAAAAATTCTTCATTTAAGACTTTTTTTTTAAGTATGAGTTTTCGGATTAAAAAGTAAAATTAATCAAAATTTATACATATCTATGAAAAATTTAAGACTAATGTCCTACAAATATGACATAACTGAGGGACAATTTGAATCTCTTCCTTGTCCTTCAGGAACAAGTTACAAAGATGCTACAGTGGAACTTGTGTAAAGCAGACACCTGAGTTTTCAGTCATCCTGTGACATCCGACATAAAAATTGATGGTCTCAAAGCTTAAACCAGGAGTGTGGGTATAAATAGCTGTGGGCAGAGCAAACATTCAGATTGTTCATTATTTTGACCACGGTTATCTCGAGGAGGAAAAATCAATGATACATAATTTCACAGTTACTTCTGGAGCAAAATATTTGCCAGGCATGGTTATTAGTGTTCCTCCCTATGAAACTTTCAGTCTTATTTAAAAAAAACTATTCTTCGTCAGTCTAAAATCTACAAAAATCACTTCAAAAATTCAAATCTCTGAGGCATGTGACCTTTAGGTCATGTTGGTCATGTGACATACAGTTTCATAAATATGCTGTTCATATCAACGGAGAATTTTGATGATAAACTCTGCCCACAAATTTTGTCAGTAGGCACTACTGCAAATTCCCCTTTAAGTATCTCTGTTGACTAAAATAAAACCCGAGTATTCCAAGAAATTTCCCTTGTCCCTTGGTGCATCAGATTTAACAGTTTCCACTGTATATTGTTTATTGATTGAAAGAAATAAGAAGATACATGTAACTTCAGTATACATAGAACTGATTTTACTTTTTTAATGGAAATATCTTCTCTTTTGTAGCATGACTTTTTCTATATTTTGATTAAAAAAATATCTAGCATATAAATAGCTGGTATTACATGTATTTCCTATTAGTTAATAATGCTTTAATTTTCGAATGGTGTTTACATTTAACTATTTATCTTGACCATAAGAGAAAGTAATAAATATTTTATGATGTTTAATGCCACTTTCAAGAATATTTAAGTTATTTCGTGGCGGTCTGATTTATTGGTGGAGGAAACCGGAGTACACGAAGAAAAACCACCGACCTGTCGTAAGTCACTGACAAAGAAAATAATATGAAATTTTCATAAAATGACAAACAAAAAAATACCAAACTGTCGGAACAGTTCCAAAATCTGATAGAAAAATTGTAAATTGAGGCAAATACATGACCACTCACTTCCCTGGCTTGGCACAGGCACTTCAATAAAAAGTGGCATGGTTTGTCCTTTTGTACTTTTTCTTTTGGCAATTGTGTTGTCTGTTCTTTGATTTACTGATTCTGATTACCCTTTTGGTATCTTCAAACTCTTTTTAAACTAGTTTTATGAGCCCAAACATCCAATTATTATGGAAATAAGAGTTGATATTGTCCATCTGAAGACATGTGTTGCAGAGCAGTAATAAAATGTGATTTATGAGCTTATATATCTTTTATCAAACAAGAAAGTCAATGATTTATATGCCTATAGGAGTCACTGGGGTATTTACAATATATACATACGGATCAGATCTGTTTCTTCGTGTGTCTGCCGGTGCTAATCCTTTACATTGACATATATGAATTTCTAAGGTTCCCGTTCTGTAGTTATAGTCTAATCCAAATTGTATATCTCCTGTCACTGGAATTTTACCATAATCTATATCACCAGCATTACTATAGAAACTGATTATACTTTCCTTACTCTCCTAAAAATGTAAATAAAAAACCCATTGATTTTGTTTTATGACATGTAACAGGATTAGGGTATAGGGTTTTAATGCCACTTTCAACAATATTTCAGCTATACCGCAGCGGTCAGTTTTATTGGTGGAGGAAACCAGGGTACCCAGAGAAAACCACAGATCTGCTGCAAGTTACTGACAAACCTAATCACATAATGTTGTATCGAGTAAACCTCACTATGAGCAGGATTCGAACTCACAACTGTAGTGGTATATGTAATAGGGACTGATTGCATAGATACTTATAAATCCAACTACCATACGATCACGACTGCCCCGACATGTAATATGATGAAAATATACTTTGACCAACAAAAAAAAAGAACAAAAAAAGCCTAAAATAAGTACAGTATTCCATTTCTTGTAAGACCAGTCCTTTTGCAATGAAAATATGGCCTTATAAGAAGGGTGATCTCTTATTGGGGGCAATTTAGTAGTATTTTATCATCAGTACATCTGAAATCTAGTCTGATAAGAGGGGTGGCCTTTTGTGGGAGTGGCCTTATAAGAAGGGAGATTACTGCATTAATTGGAGAGTGCTATGATCCATGAACATATAGGACAACTTCCCAAAGTTCTCAAGCTACTGTTTGATTGAGGTAATCGTTGGTGGCCTGTTGTATGTTTTGACATTTACAATCTAAAGTTTCCTATTTGTAAATACTTTATTAATTCACTGATAATGTGTTGTATTTATCCCTCTAATATCATGGGAATAATCCACTAATTATATATCAAGTATAAGTGAGAAATATCTTATTTATAGGAACAAATGTCTACTCTTGGGAAAACAACATTTTGTTGACAGCTTCTAATCAATAACTAGAACCTTTTCTCTCATTATTTATTCATACAGGTGTAAATGTATACCAATCAGAGACCCCAGTGGAACACATCACTCGCATGAACATAACACCACTAACCTTGTAAACAGCGGAACATGTTATCACTAACCTGGTTAACAGTGGAACATGTTATCACTAACCTGGTTAACAGTGGAACATGTCATCACTTTACCTGGTATAAATGGTTGCTTTCAATTTGTTTAAATATGGAGATCTACGTGACCTGACAATATATACTGTTACTTACTGCTGACAACAGGTTACCATGGCTACCACCAGCAGAACTATGAAGAGATCTGTGTGACTTGACAATTTCATCTATGTCAGGGTCTTCCTCACTTTCCTTCTGTAAGTAAATAATGATATTTTGTGAAATCTGACTTATATGAAATATACAAAATTTGGACATTTTTCCTTTGATCTCGCTGAATGATGTTGGTAGCATCAACTAACTGACTCTAATACTGAAAATAATTGGTTGGTGTAATGTCAAACACATTATGGCATTACCAATAAAAACAATAGCGTCCATTTTGAAAATCTGAACATACATTATAACTAGTATTGCAGTGGGTCTCCTACGATACTAGTGATAATACCTGTCTCGACCTTCAAATCTACTGTTTTTCTATATATAGTGATAATATAAACCACATCTCATAATATGGATTATACATATAGTTGAAATTCTTAAAATTAATCAAATTATATCAAGAAGTTGTTGTTAAAACTATACAATAAAGAAGAAAGAATATGGATGCAATGAACATGAGACTATGGAATTTTACACTTAAGACACAAATAAAATTAAAGGAACAGTGCCTTTATTGCTGTTCTACATTTCACAGTCACAGTAGGGTCTTCGATAATGTCTAAGCGTATACAACCCATACCCTAAAATGAGTGTGAAATTGCCTCTAGCCTGCAGCTTTATTGAATGTTACAGAATTGTTTGGGAACCATATATGAGGTACTGAAATGACAAAATATGATTTACTATTGGACCTTAGTACCACATATTTTGCATTGACAGCTCCTTTCTCATGTTCCTGTATCACAACACCTATATATGCCAGGCAATGCTGCATAAACAATGCTCAAAGAACAAACAACATCTGTTCTACCAGGTTGCAATTATTGACCTATAAGATTTTTAAATGTCAAGTAAAATCTCTCTACTGTATAGTGTCAATCTTGCCCATATGGCCACCTCTATTAAGTTGTCAACTATATTAAAAGGTCACATTTTTCTTGTCCTGTTATAGAAAATTTCATGTGAATTGAATCTTTTTTAAGGACTCCTCTGTCTTAAATGACAACTGTTCTTTGTCCCAAAGGTGACCTCTTAATACAGGTTTGACTGGATGGTCTAATGTGAAATCAGTAAAAATGTTGTTTTTAATAACTTTTCACATTTATTTGGTTGAATCTTCTTTTAAATACACTGCTATTGTCTATGAACAAATAAATTCTCCTATGATTATTTTATTCGCTATGGCATCCACCCATGACTCTGTAACAAGCTTTGAGCTAGAGCCCACGTACATAAATACACCGATTTTCATAGTAATTCTTTTTAAAAATCATTTTTAATCTGAAACTAAATAAAAATAAAAATAACTATATTTATCTTATGGCTTAGAATTTTCCAATTTCCCATGATACTAACCGTCCATTATTGACAAATTATGTTATATAGCTTCGTGTAGTCAATACTATCTTTTGTTTACTAAAACAAACATTTTTTTCTTTTTAAAATTAAATATGTTTATTGAAAATATAGGAAAGTAAATTAAACCTTTCTAAACCAAAATCCTGTTTAAACTATAGTTATGAAATCGAATCCCCCTCATGGCGAGGTGTACTCAATACAACATTATGTGATAAAGTTTGTCAGTGACTTGCGGCAGGTCAGTGGTTTTTCTCCTGGTCCTCCAGTTTCCTCCACCAATACATGTACAACTGACCACCACGATATAACTGAAATATTGTTGAAAGTGGCGTTAAACACAATAAACCACAACCAATCACCTCTAAAATTATAATACATTCTAACATGACCTCACTCTTCCCCTTTGTTTTAAAAAAACAGAATTATTTCTTCGTATTATCTCATTAGCACATGCGCTGATGAATGTGACCGACGTTTGCATTGGCAGCATAAATTGTGACCCGAATAATGCCTATAGAGGGCGCAGTATTATTCGAGTTACATAAATTGTGTGCGACATTTTCTGCAAGCGTATGTATAAATTACTGTCTTCCAATCAAAGCACACTACCGTATTTGTACTCTTAGACATATCAGAATCGAAATAAATCATGGAAGCCAGAATGTGTTTTGAGTTTTAACATGGATTGGCAGATATTAGTAAATTTTGTCCCTTGCTTCTGGCTCGGGATAAAATACTAATATCCGCCAATCCATGTTAAAACTCCCAACACATTCTGGCTTCCATGATTTATTTCTTAAGTGAAACATGTATAAACCCAGTCCTCAATAAACTGGAATCCTGTATAAGCTGAACTTTAAATAAACTATAAAGTACCAATGCAGAAAATCTTTGCTAATTTAACATGCATAAACCGAAAACACATCTATTCCAAACACAAAATTTGTCCCAAGTAAAATTGGTTAAGATAGGTTTCACTATATATTTAAGCTTACATCTGTAACTGTTGAGAGCCTAGATGATCCCATTGATGTTTGGCTTTGTAAACTGTCTGTTCTCCGATGTTCTGGTGTATTTTCCTGTGTTGAGGCACCACTGACGTGACCACTATCCTCGAAGCTTGCCGACCCTTCTGAACTAGCACGAGGCGATGACTTAGTAATAGAGTCCGGTTCTGAAAACAACATTATTATTTTGACAAAAATCGATTTTTCTTGTTGAAGAAAATGCTATTTAACATGAAATTGACTGTGTCGTGCACAAAAATATTCACAATGAATATATATTAATATATTAACATGCTTTTTCATGCAGAATATGAAATAAATAATTCAGAATAACTTTTACTAGTAGATAAATATCATTGATTGTTTTAAATGTTTAACAATGTTCAATATAAAATAACAACTAGCTACCTGAGTAAAAGGCAGTCTAAATTGGGTTTCTATTCTTAAACAAAGCATGCATGTTGGTAAACGATAATCTAAATAGGGTTTATATTATTACTCACTCAAAACATGTTCTTTAAAGGGAGTCTAGATTGGGTTCCTAGTACTTACTCAAAGTTTCTTTGAATGGAATCTAACTAAGTATTCATACTACTCACTCAAGATAAGTTTTTGTAAAGGGAGTCAAAATAGGACTCATTTTACTCAATTAAAACATGTTCCTCTAAGAAGGGAATCTAAAACATGCATTTCTCACTTCAACATGTCCCTATCTAAAAAAGGAGTCTACATGTAGACATATCAAACAATCAAAGAATATTCCTAAATGGATATCTAAATTGGGTTAATTTAATTTTCTACTTCTTAAAGGTATTTCTAATATAGGGTTCAAATTACTCAATCAAAGCATAGTCCTTAAATGCAATTCATTCTACTCAATCAAAAACATATTCCATGAAAGGAGCCTGAATACGGCTCATTCTATTCAATGAAAGCATGTACCTTGAATAGAGTCAAATTTAGGCTTCATATTATTCAATGAAAGCAAGTTCCTTGAAATGAGTCAAAATGGAGTTAAAACTACTCAATCAAAGCATGCTTCATTGTAACATAAATATAACTTCTACATGTATATGTAGATCAGGGTTAATATATGTATTCACATTGCAGACAACATAACACCAACAATCTTATTTTTACCAACTTCTATGAAAATTTGCTTTTGACTATGGATGTGTGATGATTTAACTAGAGGTTCATTCAAGCCTGTATCACTTTTCTAGTTATAAATTATCGCTTAATTATACCATATACAGTTTGGGTTCATTCTGATTGGAACTCGTTTTGTGGAGGTTATGCAGATATCTCAGAAAATTTTCAACATTTTTCCATTGGGTCTTTTTATACTTTTTTTTCCCATCATGGAAGCTAATCTTTAATAAATGATTTATATAAAACATAACCTTTGTAGGGTTTAGTGTGTTCAGAGAAGGAGATTTTTCTTGTAACATCATTTTGTCCTGCGATGATAGCCATCTTGAATTTTAAATCCATATAAAAACATTGAATTTGTAGGTTCTGAGAAAAAGCTCTCTATTTTCCCATATGTTAAAGTATGTCCTGTAGTGGTGGCCTTCTTGGATTTCTCATTGGAATGAAAAACTTATTTTGAATTGGCACTAAGATCACAATTTTGATGAGGTCCAATGAAGAAAGATTTCTGCAAGGTTTGTTTACATTTGGCTCTATAGTTTCAGAGAAGAAAGACAACAAAAGACAATAACTGAAACAAAGTGACAATGAGCCCTTGTAGGAGTGAGTGAATTTTGTTTCATATCAAAATGATTTTATATCAATTTCATGATATTGTAACATCTGCTTTTTATTATTTGAAAATTTTTATTTTTATTCAATATCAGATATCATTTAATCAATTTGCAACTTTACTTCATTAAATATTACTAAAAATCATTTAAATTTTCAATTATGTAACTGTATACATAGGTATTTCAAAATAAGTTCAAATTTTTTTTAAACTTTTGAAAAAAAAAAAAAATCTCTTTGCATGTGCATGATATTGCTATTTATATGAAAACATGAATTGAAAAATGGAAAGACAGAAAATAAAAAAAGAAATAAAACATGCAGGATTAAACTGTGCTGTTAAAATCAGTCAGAAAAAAGCAATACACAATTTCCAACTAACTTGAAAAAAAACACACAAAAATTAAAAACCAAAATGTTGTTTAACAATAACACATACATTGTATCATGCACCATGGTACTTATTTCAAGAAAGATGCTGTTAACATATACGAGATATATTAAATTTTCTTACATAAAACATGAGAAACATAATTTAAAAACATTTTCATGAAATTGATCCTGTTGAAGACAAAAACAAACCAGAGGCTCTCAGGAACCTGTAAAAGTTCACCTTGGATACAAATATTTTTCCAATCAATCTGAAAGGGGAATTCCAAAATCTGGGCACTGGTTCATACGTAATGCAGCATAACAATTATATACTACTCAGATAAACATTTATATAATTATCTTGTGAATATTATTTTGAGGAGGAATTTTGACAGTTGCCAGTGAATATTTGCTTTTTAGGAGGAAAACTTCACTCAAAGAAAATTGGCAAAAAACATCCAAATTAAACAGGAAAGAAAAAACCCAGAATATTAGTCATTTCATGATTAGGTAAGCCCTCTTCCCTCCCTTCCATTCTCCCTACAATAACCTATCAACTAGATTGTGTCACAAAGCAGATTAAAATTTATTCCTGACAATGACTGTTGAATTAAAAGGGTTAGGGTTATATTATTTTCAACAATATTTCAGCTATATCATGGCGGTCAGTTTTATTGATGGAGTACCTGGAGAAAACCACAGACGTGTCATAAGTCACTGACAAACTTTAATTATCACAAAATGTTCTATCAAGTAGACCTCGCCATGAGCGGGTTTCAAACTCACAACTCTACTGGTGACAGGCACTGATTGCACAGATAGTTGTAAATCCAACTACCATACAATCACGACCACGACGGCCCCTTGAATTAAAAGATTCTTCACACACTACTCTCTTATTATTATTCATATTGCACTTGCTTGGGTTTTTGATGTTTGTCATCAGGGTTTTCTTTTTATTTTTGATGTTTGTTATCAGGGGTTTCTTCTTATTTTTGATGTTTTTCATCAGGGGCTTCTTCTTATTTTTGATGTTTTTCATCAGGGGTTTTCCTCTTATTTTTGATGTTTTTCATCAGGGTTTTCTTCTTATTTTTGATGTTTTTCATCAGGGGTTTTCCTCTTATTTTTGATGTTTTTCATCAGGGTTTCCTCTTATTTTTGATGTTTTTCATCAGGGTTTTCTTCTTATTTTTGATGTTTTTCATCAGGGGTTTCTTTTTATTTTTGATGTTTTTCATCAGGGGTTTCTTCTTATTTTTGATGTTTTTCATCAGGGTTTTCTTTTATTTTTGATGTTTTTCATCAGGGTTTTCTTCTTATTTTTGATGTTTGTTATCAGGGTTTTCTTCTTATTTTTGATGTTTTTCATCAGGGGTTTTCCTCTTATTTTTGATGTTTTTCATCAGGGGTTTTCCTCTTATTTTTGATGTTTTTCATCAGGGTTTTCTCTCTCTCTCTTATTTTTGATGTTTTTCATCAGGGGTTTCTTCTTATTTTTGATGTTTTTCATCAGGGGTTTTCCTCTTATTTTTTATGTTTTTCATCAGGGTTTTCTCTTATTTTTGATGTTTTTCATCAGGGGTTTCTTCTTATTTTTGATGTTTTTCATCAGGGGTTTCTTCTTATTTTTGATGTTTTTCATCAGGGGTTTTTCTCTTATTTTTGATGTTTTTCATCAGGTTTTCTCTTCTTTTCTTTGGTGTAGTATTTACATTGTAATATTGATTTTCTGAGGCTGTTAATGTTAAGGTAATCAATTTGGTTTCTATATCAAAGACCAATTTGTGTAATTATAATGAGCCTACAGTATAATTGACCTCGCTTGGTAGATAAATATGGCTATATTGGCTAGTTGAAGAAGTCTTTGATATATGTTTATCCCATGTATATGTTAGGCCTATACAACAACTTAAACAGACAAGTTGGTCAATAATGATTGCTCCTCAATAAAAACCATCAATTTATTATTTTATTTTTTACTTGTGCCTTCGGAAGTCAGTTTAATTTTTTACTTGTCTGAATTCAATTTTACACTGAAAGGGACAAATTGGGCAAGCATTAATGTACAGCCCTGTATGTTTGATTTATATTTATTAATGGTACCTGTGTTGGTTGGTTGGTAGGGTCAACGACAGACTTAATTTTGAAAGTAGCCATGATGAAGGCATTTCCCTTAAATTTTGCTTTAAATTGACCCAACCATTTCTCATAAAAATAAAAAAAAAAATTAACAGACAGTGACAGAATCCAAACTCACATGGTCTTATTGGTCAGGTGATCTAATAATTAATTACTTGTGCCTACTTTCAGCATTTTTTTTTTGTAATGTCATCATTTTGTACATGCATATACTGGTACACATACTCAGCTTTATTCAAATTTTAATTTACATTAGATGGAAATTTAATATTACATAATTAACAAGAATTTAGCTAAACAATATTCAAAAGCAGCAAGACACTTACTAAAAAAGCCAAGACAAAAGTGTAACAAGACAATGCACAGTAGTCCCTTCTTTGTCATTTTGATAGTGCATAAGGGTATAAAATGCTACTAAAGTAACCTCTCACTAAAGACCACACCTCTTTTATAATGCCACTTTTTTTGTCAGTGGCATTATAAGAAAGAGACTACGTATATTAATATTATAAAATGTTAGTAAATGGGAACTAAATATTCACACCCACCACCTGCAATTAATACCTGACTCTTTCCAATCCTGCATGTTTAATTTGGGTATCTCCTGGGATGTTATGCCACATGCAGGGGTTTCAGATTGTAGGGCAGGGTTTATGGAAGCCATTTTTTCCGATGCAGTTTCAGAAAAGTCAGATTGAGGGCTAGAATTGTCATCCCTTATTTCAGATTTTGAAGTCAGCCATTGTTTCACCAAAACTTCACGAGACAAACTGTGACCAACCAGGTCAGATTCTTCATATTTTTTCAACTTTTGTCCAATTATTTCCTTGACTTCTTTGTCCGAGACATTATCCTCCAATAAAGCACAAAATGTCCCTTCTGAATCTATACTTCTTTCCGTTGGTGTTAATGTAATGTCTGCAGACACGTCTGCTCTTGAAGGAGTATGGCCTTCTGGGTAAGGTGTACCAAACTTCTGGTAGCAAATACTTTTCTCTGGAGTTTGCATCATGCTCGATCTGTTTTTTGTATCAACAACATGGAGTGTCATTTTTTCATCAATAGGTGATGGTGGGATATCTATTTTTAGCTCACTGACTATTTTAATGGGGGACCCAGTTTCATTAGCAGTGATAGCTATATATGACTCAGTATCAGAATCATCCACTTCCAGTGTAACAGAACTTGACCTTGTATATTGACTGACAACCACTGGCCTTGGATCAACTTGTGATTGGTTAGAAACTGTAGAAGATTCGACAGATGCATGAACTTTGGCGAGTTCATCTGAAACATCATCGTCTGCAATAGTCTCATGATGCAATTCAATATTCTGCAAAATTTCCATATCTTTCTCCTGCAGACGGTCAACTGAGGCAATCTTGACATCACTATCTTTTTCAAATCGTTGATCTGGTACATGACTAAGATCGTTATTATACTGGTGTTGTTTTTTACATGTTACATTGCTGAATTCATTTTCATTTGCTTGTCTGGTAAATACATTTTCGTCAAACACATCATCATTATCATCATTGGTAGCACAATTCATGCTATCTTTCTTTGATTGCTGAGCTTCCATATAACATTCTAAAGCTACCTTTTGCTTAACTTCTTGATAAAATTGTGCTAATTCTTTTGTGCTGCTTTGTGCTTTATGTACATGCTCAGTTTTCGAGTTATTATATTTGTCCTCATTTTCATGTTCAACAGACGAAACTGGTTTGATTTCAGAGTTTTCAGGTACAGAATTGACCTCATCTTGAATTTGCATTTCCGAGCTATCAACTTCATCAAAGTTACTGTTCTGGTAACTTTTTTCAGTAGAAACATTTTGTAGCGATTCAATTTGATGCATATTGCTGCTAGAACTTAATTTATCCTGCAAAGCCATGATTTCTTCATAATCTTCAACCTTTACTTCTGGAATAATGTGAGTTACCTTGCTTTCACCCTGTTCTAACTTGTTCTGATTATTTTCCAAGGAGATATCCGACTCGCTTGGTTCTGATTCTTCATTGATTATGCTTAGTTCATCAGAATCTGATGCTGCAGTGGCAAGTAATGAAGGCAACAGAAAGTCCCGATTTTGAGCAAATTGTTCCTCTAGAAGATTAAATAATTCCTCATCCATTGGCAAGACATTACTTCTCATCAACTCCATTATTTCTGATAGGGACAATTGTTCTATGTCTATCTCCTTGTGCGAAGACATTTCTGCATCACCTCCGTGGATGTTTTTAGCTGAAGATTGAGTTGTTTCCCCTTTAACAAGAGATTCCTCTGATTTACCATCCATCAGTACATTTTGTGAGGATTGTTGCTTTTTTGTAGCCTTATCTAGCTGGTCTTTCTTAACTATTTTACTATTGTCTGAATTAAATGTAGTAGATGAAATAGCCATTTTTTCCATTTTAGCTGCTGGAATTAGAGCTACATCTTCCTTAAGAACACATACAGGATTTATTACTTCTTCTAAAACAGGAGCATGTGTTACTTCCCTTTCTTCCACAGCATGAGTTACTTCCCTTTCTTTTACAGCATGAGTTACTTCCTTTTGTTTTACAGCGTGAGTTACTTCCCTTCCTTTTACATGTTTATTTCCTTCTCTTACTATTGGAGTACTTCTTAATTCTTCCCGATGTTCTGTACTCTTGTCTTTCATTTCATCTATCTCTTTTTTACCTACTGAATTCTTACTTTCCTCATTATTTCCCAACACGTCTTGATTTCCTTTCTTTTCTGACTTCTTTCTCTTTTTTAAATTTTTGAGCCTCTTCCCCTTTGCCCTACTTATTGACCCAGCATCACTCATATCAGTTGATTCCTCCACAGATAGATCTGCCAAAGCAATGGTAAATATTTCATCAAATTCACAATCTTGTTCCTTTGATTGATTAGATTGACCTAATGACACATTTGTTTTATTTCCTTTTTGACCTTGTTTTGCCTTTGTTTCATTGCTATTTTGACTGCTAGTTGACTGTACATCAGAGACAATGTCTTCAAACGATTCATCACGCACCATCTTTTGATGCGATTTCGTATCTTTGTGTTTTATGTGGTCTTGGACAACTGCTGTCTGTCCTTTTTTAGATTTAATTTGTCCCCGATCCTGTCCTATTAGTTTTGACTTTAACACATCTTTACTTCTTTGCTGATCATTTGATGTTTCAGTTTGCTCGGACATTTGAGATTTACCGCGAGACTGGTCAACAGATCGAAATGATGAATTTTGTGAAGATTTCACTTCTTGATGTTTTACATTTGATCCTAGATCTGACTTCCGTGTTGATGTTAAGTCTGATTTTTCTGACGTTGACTTTACCACAGGATAAGCTTGCTTATTGCTCTTACTGGCCGATGTTACAGTTTCTTTTTTTTTTATTTCTTCTTTTGTATTTTCTTTTTCTTTATGAGTTTTTAACTCGGAGTTTAGTTTTTGCACATTTCGTAGTGTTCTTTCAGAACTTTTCAATTCTTTGTCCATTTTTTGCACAATTCCCTTTCTCTCTGATTTTGAGTCCACATCATCATTTTTTTTCGCCGATCGTAGCGATTCATTGCCTGATACATTTGACCCATTACCTGCACCTATCAACCCTTTACCACATGATTTGGAGGTGGGTGTTGGGACAATTTCAAGATTTACATAACTATTGTCTCTGCTGTCAACATCCTTTTCGATGTCACTTAAAGAGATTTCAGATATTTGAACAAATGCCTTTTCCTTAGGAAAATCTAAAATATGAACCCTGCCCTTACCTGAATTACCCCTTTGGTAAGCCTCTGCATCATCAATAGGACCTATGAAAAGACACAAGTAAACCATGCATATATACACACTTATATGTAATCTTAACAACACTACATGCAACATATATACATATAATTATAACATTAGAATGCTATAAGCAAAAAAAGTTATAAAATATTTATACAACAGTATACTATAATTTATGTACATATGTTGAGGTACATTTTGTATTTTAAAAATTGTTAATTCTTGTATTTAGATTTTCCATTTTCCTTGATCTTTTTTGAATATCTATATTAAATATACTTTGATGTCATTTGAAGATATAAATTTTATTTTGCATGTTTGTCCTGGTTTAAAGATATTTTTCTAAAGAATGAACTGGAAATAAAAATAATAAACTAATATAATACAATACATCTATTTTCTGTTTCAATGTTTGTAATACACTGTATGATCAACAATCCACAACAAATTTACACTCATGCATAATGTTTATCTAAGAATCTGCACAAACTGTCTGTAACTCTCACAAAAAATTAATCTTAATAAACATTTTCTATTTGCTGCTACACAGATTACAAACGGACTTTGCAAAAGAAAGTTATTTCCATGTTACTTTATGTAAATTAGTAAAGCAAAGGTAACGAACAACATCCAGCTCTAGCTAGTTATTAGTGGTGCACCAATTAAGACAATTTTAAAACTAGAGGATCAACCACCTCAGCATGAAATGCTCACCAGGCTATTCATAGGTTCAAGCAAGTTCATAATAGTTTTGGTCATGACATAAGAATTGCCAAAATGCTACCATATTTTCTTTACAGGAACAGACAAAATGTGGAATCTTTGTTGAGGACTTAACATACATCATTTGTACATGTACATGTATGTAACATATCATATTTCAACCTGTAGTTTTGGAGATATTTTTATTTTCAGCCAATCAGAATAAAAAAATTGTCAAAGGTGGCATTATTTTTTTTGCTGGATCAAGATTAAATGAGGCATCTTATAAGTAATAAAAAATTATAGTACCAAAATACATTTAAAATTCCATTAAAAATTTAATATCATGGTAAGTACTTCTAACTTAATCCACAGTTGTTAACTGTTTTTTTATGTAGTACAATTTTAATTTATAGCAGTTGACATAAATACACAAACATCTTCCCTAAGTAATCAATTTTAGCACTAAAATACAAAATAGAAAGTAAACATAGAAGAAAATTAAAACCAAGCAAAAATTATTGCAAGATTAAATAGCAATATACTGCACATTTAAATAACCACATTTACAGTTTAAAAGTTACATACTCTGTATGTGTCATCATGTCATTTTACACATTTAAGATAAGGGTTAACCTGTTTTACACAATCTAAAAAGGTGAAGCTTTATGGATTTTTTCTGTTTTACACAACCCTCAACTTGATTTTTACCTAAAAAGTATTTCTTTTAAGAGAAATACAAAAAAAAAGGAACATTCTACTCTCCTTTACAAATGCAGTCAAAATGATCTGCCCAATTTGTCCCATTTCTGTATAAATTCTATATATTGTTGAACTTGTTCCTGTCCTGAATGTATAGGAAATATTTGAAACCTGATATTAAATAGGTGACAATCAATCTACTTATTTTAGCCATGTAAAGACCCCATAAAATGTTGCAGATACGTGATAGTTTTATAACTTACTTGTTTCTGAAGATCCTACAGGACTTCTCTGCTTCGTCACCGAAACCCGTCTAAATCTAACATTAGAAAATTCTTCCAATGTATATTCCTCTCCGCTGTCCTTCACGGCTGACTCGGTGCCACTGTGTTCAGCTGTGCCGCTCACTCCACTGTATCCACTCACACGTGAATCAGTGTCGGAATCTTTACGGTTTAATTCTGAGGAAAGTCTTTTCTTTGGCAGTGGTGAATCGGCATGGGAAGATGGAATACTGTCAAATGAATAAGGCGAAGGTGATCTATTTTGCCAATAAGCTTGTCTGGCTTCTGGAGATGTAGAACGATAAGATGAAATGCTTTCATTTCTGGCAACTTTGTCACGTCCACGGTCTTTAATTTTATCTGAGCATTGATCATTAGCAGGTGCTTTGATTTTTTGCGGAGTGCCAGAAGAATCTGAATGGATTTCCACACGTATTTGTGTTTCGGTACTTCCCGTGTTTTTTAAGAACGGAGTTTCGTCCGACATAGCCGTTTGATCGGAATCATCGGAGTAATTTCGTTGTAAGACACCTCTTTGAATATTATTTAACACCGATACGTTATCTTCTGACTGAGTATCGCTTATTCTATACGAAATATTCTGTAAATGTTCTCTACTATTTCTATCATCATCGGACGAGCTAGAATCCTCATCTGAGTCCTCATAGCGTTTGGTGGATAATTTTTTAACTGACACTTGGTGTTTTGATTCAATATACTCAGGCTTTTCACTTGATTTGTTTATTTTAAATGTATCAAAAAGTTGATTGAGCTTCCTCCTATCTGAATCATTTGGATATTCAATCCTTTCACTTTCATTATGAGCTTCCTTTTTATTTCGAATTGCTGAACCATTTTGAACTGGATTTCCATTCTGAACTCCTCTTGTTTTATCTAATGTTGAATGGTCATCATTAACTCTACCAGGCCCTGAAAAGCATAGAGAAGACAGGAATGTAAATTTATGTTTCAAGATAAAGAAAATAAATATCTACACATTGACTTATAATACGAATTATTGAAAAATAAATTGGCCAATTATCTACTAGGGAATTGTTGCTGGTAAGGGCTTCAATATTTTCACACCTGCGAATGCAGAGCTTATGCGTGTTGATTTAGACTTCTATTGATTGGTCCTTGCGAGACAGCTGTAAGCTACACGAGACACTGACTATCTTACATGGCGTGTCTTGCCAGGAAACCAGTTCCTTACATCAGGACCAATCAATCTCTTATATATTACATATGAAGCCACAAAATAAGTACAGTCAAACCTGTATTAAGAGGACACCATTGTAACCAAGTAAAAATGGCCTAATAAGACAGATGACCTCTTAAAAGAGGTTCAATTCATATAAAATTTTCTACGACAGGACAAGAAAAAGGTGACCTTTTAATATATTGCTTAATAGAGGTGACTGCATGGACAGGTTTGACTAAATATCTATAACAGAAACCATGTAATATGGATTGGTGGAAAACAAGAATAATTTTAACGATCATTACAGTGATTGGGATTAGAGGGGGCCATGTGCCATTTATCACATTCCATCTGAAAATGTCCCATTGAAATCAGAAATATTTACAAAGAATATTAAAGAATGGCCCATTGAAATTCTGAATGTCAATAGAAAATGTCCCATTATTAAAATTTTAATCCTAATCACTGTCATTATTTATTCGATTCTTTCCATAACATGTACTTCATGCATATCAGGGTTTTCATTATGATTTTAAGTAGCCGATGGAAATTGACATGTTACCCGATAAGATTTGGTATGGAAAGGCCTTTAGATCCTAAAAATAGTGAAAAAAAAAATCAATTTTCCACTTGTAATTTAAAAAGAATAACCGATGCAAAATGTGAAATTAACCGATGATTTTCATCGGCAATCGGTTGAAAATGACAACCCTGCATATGGTGCACAAAATTTCATGTGTTTGATCACAGGGGAATGAAACTATACTCATTCTGTTTCATACATGTACATTGTGCAGTTTTTGGAGACCTATTCATATATTGGATTAAAATCCAAAATAAATCCAAAATTCTAGCAGTACTGAGCACATCTAAATATATCTGTTGGTGGAAGTCTTTGAGAAGAATTTTAAATACCTATTTACTACCACAAACTATATGACTCTTTGTTGTCTCCAATATTTGATAAGGTCCTGAAAAAGGACTTATTTCACAGAGTTTCAAGTTAACAAAGTTGGTGATTTTTAATACAATAGACATGAGGAACTGTATCAGTCCTCTTGGATTTTTCACGGCTTTTCTAAAAAAAGAAAAAAAAAGAAAATAAGAAAAAGAGTACAGACAAAATGGCAAAAAACTTTCTTTTTTTTTTCGTTCACTTCTAAAAAAAAAAAGACTGTATTCAGAAGATAGCCAAAAGCAATGAGCATGCTTATTTCATACTAATACAAGTTAAATGACATTTGTTTTGTTAAAATTTATTCATATACTAGCCAAAAGCAATATAAGCCTGCTTATTTCAGAGCAACACTAGTTAAGTGACATTTGTTTTGTTAACGATAAACAAGGGATCGATCAGATAATATACCAATCAATATGGTCTCTCAAATGCCTTACATTGCCGCTCTGTACATAAAGTAATTCTAAAAACAAATGTAATACTACCATATATGTTGGACAATTTAACGAGCAATGACAAAGATTTAAAATAACTAAACTAACATGTTTGAAGATCATCTAACAGTTATCAATTGAGCGATTGTAAATTCCAATATAAAATTGATAGCGTTTAATGTTTGGAAGATGTGTCTGTGGATTACTACATTGTTCTAAGAAAACTATACAAACATAGTTTAGTAGTGCTAGCTA
This sequence comes from Gigantidas platifrons, assembly GCA_002080005.1. Lineage (NCBI taxonomy): Eukaryota > Metazoa > Mollusca > Bivalvia > Mytilida > Modiolidae > Gigantidas > Gigantidas platifrons. The sequence goes on from MJUT01031499.1 coordinate 2,252,351, forward strand.
ACAAGTAAAACCTCATGATAGTCAAGTAAACATAACTTACATAGCATATGCATGCGGCCATCGATCAAACAAACACATAATTCAGACTAACTTAATAAAAACGTAGATGTCAAATTTAGTGTGTACAAAGTGTTTCTGGAAATAACTACCTGCTGAAAATCATATGACATCCCATTTAAGGCATAATTCTATCTTATAACATATTGCTTAGTTCAGGCTAAACAAGAAATGGAGTATGAATGTATGTTTTTCTATAGTCCCTTGGCAGTGCAAGAGATATTTAGACAAAACATCTATCTACCATTATAGTGTTACAATTAGTCTAAAATAAATTATACGACTGTAATAACGTCAATTGAGGAACTTGAAGGATCTATGTTGGGTCCAAAAAAAAGCATAATTAATTGATTGATTATTGTTTAACGTCCAGAGAGAACATTATTTCAGTTATATTCGAGACAAGAACAAGTTTTATAGAAATAAGGGAGGTATGGGCCAACGACTATTGACTGCCACTGGAAAAGTATGCAGATATAGTAATGGATGAAAAATTTAGTCTTCTGTAGCAGTTACAGCGTGCCTACTCTTTTTTTTTCAAAATCTAAAAATGTGCAGGGATCATGGCACTTTCCAAACATTTTACCCACAATGGTCCACAGTGAAGCTTTCCATATTATAACCTGACGATTCCCAATCAACAGGGCTTCCCCTTAACTCTTAACTGGGAATATTCTGAGCAACTATGTGGGTTTGAGCCCTGGGAACTTTCACTAGTACCCAACAAAAAAATCAAATAACCTACATGTACTAGTCCAGTACAGGAGAGTTTCTGTCTGACTCCAGTCCAAAAAATCCATTACAATATGTCTTTATGATATTACTATCATATAACAAATATAAATGGACTCTCTAATGGCATTTTACATCACTTGATACATTTTGCTATGATGTGATATCACAATGCTATATACACTACGGACCACATGTTGTTTTTTTTTTTACATTTCCTGTGATACTTCTCACCAATAAAATAGAATATAAAATTACAATCAGGTTTCCTCATTCAGCAATGATTAAGGTATATTGCGATAACAAAACTTCATCACTTTCAGCAATTGAGTCATGACAACTCTTTTTTCTTATTTTTTGGCAATATGTACACAAACATGTAAGTCTCCATATTGTAATGATTAAGGTATATTTCGGCAAATGTGTCCTCACAACACTTTGTTTTCGTCATTTATCAGCAATACAAAATACAATGTATGTATGTATGTATACATGACAGTACAACTCCATGTGTTCCTAACACACACTCAAGCTTTAAAGTGTATTACTTTTGACACAACTTTGTATGCTCCTTGTTTTTCAGTAATATGCAACATATACATAAAAAGTATATATTGTTAGAATAACATGATGTATTCTTCACTTTGAATTAATACTGTCTATTTATATATGGGAAAACAATATTTTAGTTGTTCCCTTGAATGAGCAACATACAGCCATATCTATATATATAAATGGTGAATATTTAGCAGCTCCTTTTCATAGAATGAAACATTTCTACCACAAAGTACAAATTTGATATTGTCTGCAATATTAATCCTCTATTAATATATTTTCACATCCTTGTCCAGATTAAAAAAACCCAACAATTGGTCCATACATTATAACAAGTAATACGACAAATACTCCATGTACTTTTATTTATTTTCCCATTCACAAATGACTATTTTTATAATTTTATAAAATTCAACTTCTATCAACAAAAAGATAAGTATTCATATGTAATAGCTATCCTGTTTCTCTAACCACACCATCCTGTCAGGTTTATCCTTGATACAAGTGGCTGGTTAAATTTTACCCCGTTATTTCGCAGAGTTAGATCTCTAACCTCACCATCCTGTAATATGTATGTCTATCTTTTTACAAGCTAAGTGATTGCAGTATGTATGATTCGTGTTGTCGTGGTTGGTTAGATTGGAAACCATTATTTTTTGTAACTTCCTTTCTAAAAATTACTTCTGTGGCATTAGATTGCCCACTGTCAATTTAAGCTTACTAAAAATATCAACTACTTTTTTATATGTGTGACATAACCGGATTGATCTCTGACCAATGGCCTTTTTTTTAGGTTGTACACAGAAATGAAAAAAAAAAAAATAACATGTTTATTTGTACATTAATAACTAATTATAACATGTACATGGTCCTAATCATCATGTTATACATATATTAGTGTATATACATTCATTGCCCACGAATGCAGAAATAAATATCTGCTTTACTTATGATGAAATAGGTCAATCAAGTGTATATGTACAATATACTTGAAAAAAAATCAATTTTTTTTATTTTCAAATTTTGCACCTATTTAGGAAAGTTATATTCATACATTATCTTAATAACATTTTTATCTGATCCGCTTTTTAATCAAAACATTTTTTATTGACTATTAAAAAATAATTTTCTTATGATTAGTATGAGCAAAAATTGTCATTAAAAATGACATCATCTTGACAACTTTTAGCACATAAAATTACAAATATTAAACAAGAGGCTCCCTTCAGCCTGTATCAGCCTGGTAAGGAAGATTTACTGATCTATTGCCTATCTTATAATTAGCATGTGTTAAATTTTGATCTCTATGGACTTGAACCCGAATAAACCCTAGCACATTCATTGGTTCAAAATTGAACCTTCATATCACAATGTTGCTTCATGCAAAATGCATGTACAATTGCATTTCGATTCATGCTTCTTAAGAAGATTTCAGACTTGCAGCCTACTTCAAACTTTCGACCACAAGGTCTTGGAAACCATAGAAACTGGGGCCAAAATTTCTTTGGACATCAAGGTCTATGATCCCATTTTTACACTTGGAAAGTTCATTTTGATCATCCTTTATCTAACCAAAATCATTATGGGGAAAAACAAATTTCTTTGTTGGTTGGTTGGTTTATGGTGTTTAACGACATTTTCAACAATATTTCAGTTATATCGTGGTTGTCATTTTATTGGTGAAGGAAACCGGAGTACCTAGAGAAAACCATCGACCTGTCGCAAGTCACTGACAAACTTTATCACATAACGTTGTATCAAGTACACCTCACCCTGAAGGCTAATGAAATAAAAGAACCGCCTAGCGCATGAATGCGCAACGTATCCCCCGCACTTGCATAATATTTAGTTTTATATATTTATAGAAAGCAGCCTTGCAGTCTTAATGTATAACATACTTACAAGCCACATGCAAAGATTATTCAAATCTATCCATGTTTACTAAAGTTATCACGTAAACAAGACACAATTCTCAAAATTGGTGATTTTTCAACCAAAAACTAACATTTTCCCCCAAAATCCTTGCTTCAAATATTTCCATGTTAAAACCCATCAAAGATAATGATAATTACAAGCCACTTGCAAAATATTATTCAAATCTATCCATGTTTACTCAAGTTATCGCGTAAACAAAACTCAATTCTCAAAATTGTTGATTTTTCAACCAAAAATTAAGATTTTCCCCCAAAACCCTTGCTTCAAATATTTCCATGGAAGAACCCATCTAAGATAATGATATTTACAAGCCACACACAAAATTATTCAAATTTATTTATGTTTACTAAAGTTATCGCGTAAACAAGACACAATTCTCAAAAGTGTTGATTTTTCAACCAAAAACTAAGATTTTCCCCCAAAACCCTTGCTTCAAATATTTCCATGTTAAAACCCATCCAAGATAATGATAATTACAAGCCACATGCAAAAAAGTATTCAAATCTATCCATGTTTACTCAAGTTATCGCGTAAACAAGAAAGTGTGACGGATGGACAGACAGACGGAAAGACGGCCGCTAATACTATATCCCCTCACCGCTATCGCGGGGGGATAATTATGGCTCCCTCAGATGGAGCCACCCTCTAACTCGCACGCATCTGTCTTGAATATTTTTTTCTCGTGATATATTTTAGTGACATAGCTTGAGGTATACTTTTTTAGGGCCTCAAGCTTGAGGGGCCTTAGGCTACAGTATATGCTAGCCTATAGGATAATTCAGGCCTGGATATGAATCTTGTTGAAATTTTAACATTCATCTTTATTTAGAACATATTTTCTGTATAATCAAGGTGCAAGCCTCAATATCTACAAATCTAAAAATATCAATATCTAACCTATATTTTATTCATCTAAAGCTACATAGTTTTAAAATTTTATATCAACTGAATCTAAATAAATTTCTGTTACCATAGTTATAAACTGGCTGATTATTGGATAAAAAGAAAAATATTCCCACAAAGAAGTACGGTATGCACTTAATAATACATATTGGATAATTTCTAAAAGTCAGTTAAGCACTTTCTATGATGATATTTAAACCTTTTTTCCCCATAGGTTCTTACATGACATCATTTACCGACCAATATAGCCTGCCCAATATTTTTTTTGATATTGGTCAGTTATAAATAGAACATACAAATGTAAGCTCGGGGCACATCGGGGGATATTGTTTTCAAATACATACACAAAATTATTTCAAATACTATATCATCATCCAGCAGACGTTTATTTACTATTTAAAATTGCAGGATAAATACAATACATGTGCACTGTCGAAGCATATAGGTAAATATGTGTATTCGGCGCGAAACGCAGGAAAAGGCTTGGCGAAGTCTCGCCTTTTCCCCCGTTTCTAAGCCTCATACACATATTAACTATATGCTTCGACAGCGCACAAGTATTGTATATTTATGTAGAGCAATGACATTCATTTAAGAATTCTGATCTACATTGTAGATGAAACAACAGAAGTTAAATGTTGAAAGCAAATCTAAAAAGTAAACTCTAACTACAATATATATAATCAGTCATAGTTCATAGTTTTGGTTACTTCAGTTTAGTAGTATCTGAAATTAATTTTTCTTCAAGGGTTTTAAGTTGAACTTGATGCATGTCCAATACATTTCTATAATACAAGACTAACAACTTCAACATTTACATAAACACTCAAAATATAAAATTTCAGGGATCTGGGTTAAAAACTTGAAGAGTTCATTATATAAAATAAGTATTTTTATCAAACCCCATGCTGCATGTGTGTGAATGAGTGAGTGATTGTTGTTTAACGCCAACTCAGCAATTTTTCAGCTATATCATGGCGAGAACAGGTTAATATTCAATAAGATGATGATGAGGTCCGCTTTGTACTAGACCAACACACACAGTTGATTTTTTTAGTGCTAGCTCATTGAAACAACAGTCCGTGGATAGACATGTCTCCCCACTCGGACTCATTATCCTGATTCCTAGCAAACCAGTCTTCTTGTTAATGCTGTGTGCTTAGCCGAAAAACAAAAATAACAAATTTCATAGTCTATAGTTTGACCTGAACATGGCTCGAACCCACAATCTACCACACTCAAGGAGAGCACGTTAACAATTACACCACCGATGAACCCACAATCTACTACACTCAAGGAGAGCACGTTAACAATTACACCACCGATGAACCCACAATCTACCACACTCAAGGAGAGCACGTTAACAATTACACCACCGATGAACCCACAATCTACCACACTCAAGGAGAGCACGTTAACAATTACACCACCGATGAACCCACAATCTACCACACTCAAGGAGAGCACGTTAACAATTACACCACCGATGAACCCACAATCTACCAC
>MJUT01031499.1:2259676-2273959 GCA_002080005.1 Gigantidas platifrons
ACACCACCGATGAACCCACAATCTACCACACTCAAGGAGAGCACGTTAACAATTACACCACCGATGAACCCACAATCTACCACACTCAAGGAGAGCACGTTAACAATTACACCACCGATGAACCCACAATCTACCACACTCAAGGAGAGCATGTTAACAATTACACCACCGATGTGGTTCTAACAATGCTATAGTATAACTTAGAAATGTATTTCATGCAACCTGTCCGAAAACCAATTGAAACATGAATGTTTATTGATCTACTGCTAGTTTTTAATTTAAAAGTCAATCGAATATGTATAACTCAATCATGATACTGATCTGACACCATTAAAAAATGTCATATATCACATAAACAACACTAATACCATATTCTGGATTCCTCCACCAATAAAACTGACTGCCAAGATATAACTAAAATAGTGTTGAAAGTGATGTTAAACACCATAAACCAAACCAAATCCAATCAAAGTAGAATAAAAGGTTACTTGGCACATCACAGATAGGATGTTGTTAGAAACTAGTGTATAATCAATGGGAAAAAAATACAGTATACATCTAATGATCATTTTAATTACCAGTACATTGAGGCTTGATCTATTGTAAATTTATCTAGATTATATTTGTAAGTAAAAAAATATCAGATTTTGTGGTTCATTCAAAACATGATAAAATGCTAACAGCAAATTGAAGTAACAGATAAAAAAAAAATCTTTAGGTTTATGGTGTTTAACCCCACTTTCAACAATATTTCAGTTATATCGTGGCAGTCAGTGTTATTGATAGAAGAAACCGGAGTACCCAGAGAAAACCACAGACCTGTGGCAAGTCACTGACAAACTTGATCACATAATGTTGTATGGAATACATCTCGCTTTGAACGGGATTCAAACTCACAATGCTAGTGCATCAAAGACGAGGCCCGAGATGTGAGAAGCAATGAGAAGTCTGTTTCAAACAAAACATATCAATGATTGTAACTTCCTTGAGGATTTGTCCTTGAGGATTTGTCCAAATGATGTCAGTGACATCAATATAACATCATGTTTGAAATCAATGTTAATATAAATATTTGTATCACACTTGTCACTTGATAACTGATATTTTTGTATCTAAAGATCAAAGGGAAAACATAAATTTAGTTCTACTAACTTTGAAGTTAACCTGAAATATTTAACACAATTAAATTGAAAGATGAACAGTTCTATATAAGTGTCAAAGTAGATAGATATACAGTCAACCCTGCTTTAGTGACCACCTCTATTAAGCAATAACTTGTATTATGTGATCTTGATTTTTATTTCCCTTCACAGTGCATTTCATATCAATTAAACCTGTATTAAGTGACCACCTGCGTTATGTGACCATATTTGACTGTAAATTGATTAAAACAAATTTATTACTGTATTATTTTTTTGAAATTAAGAAATTAATCAATATTTATTTCAATTTGGGAAATCTTTGGCATGAGACAAAATATTACATAACATAATATAAACACAAATATCAATATTTTGTTATATATTGACCTTGAATGATTTTAAGGGTATAATCCCTAGATACCAGTAAAATCATATGTAAATGTATATAACATGATTCTCTTGATCTATAAATAATGAATACGAATAAAATAGAAATAGAAAAAACAACAGGATCAAGAAAGAAGTGATGGCCATTTAAGAGGCTTAATTGGCAACTATAAATAATAGCATGATGGCAACACATAATTACTACACTGAAATTCTACTAAATCCATGGGTTTCCAACGGGTTTCAGCATTAAGATGTAAACAAACAAATTTCACTATATTACCTATACAGTAATCTCCCTCTTATAAGGTCTCGCGGGACTGTTGTGGTCGTGATCTTATAGTAGGTGGATTTACAACTACCTATGCAATCAGTACCTATCACCACTAATGTTGTAAGTTAGAATCTCACTCATGGTGAGGTGTACTCCATACAACATTATGTGATAATGTTTGTCAGTGTCTTGCGGCAGGTCAGTGGTTTTCTCTGGGTACTCCAGTGTCTTCACCAATAAAACTGACTGCCACACTATAACTGAAATATTGTTGAAAGTGGCGTTAAACACCATAACCCTATAAAGCCTCCCCCACAAAAGGCCACCACTCTTCAGATGCACTCAGATATTAAATTACTGCTAAATTGTCCACCTCAAGCGAGGCCATCCTAGTTATAAGGCCACTTTTTTTAGTGCAAAAGGGGTGGCTTTATAAGAGGAAGACCACTGTATAGGATTTGCCTCTATGAAATCTAGATGGATCAAAATAAAACAAAATACAATAGGGAAAATATTTTCTGGCAAACAATGAGCAATAACAGAAAAAAATAAAATAAAAGACATTTAAAATAAAACTGCTATACAGAATTTCATTTTGTCTAAAAAAATAAAACTGCTTTAAATAATTTCATTATTTTCTATGTAATGCATCAACAATTAATGGCATCTGTATACCGGTATATTCTATCAAAAAAAACAAAAAACAAAGTACAAAAAATCAATATATCTAACCTAGAAAACAATGATGTACGACAGAATTACGACAAAAATACAACAACCATAGTGGGTTTCTTGTTACCTGATGATGCAGCAGCTTCCAAAATTAACATCCGAAATCTCTCCAGCATCCTTCAAAAATTAACCATTCCAGGTTTAGTCAACGTTATTATTGATAGATCAGAAATTATTCCATTTAGTTATTGTATATTACCGGTAGATACCACAAACTCCAATACACTAAAAATAGGTCATGATTGAAACTGTTTGAAAAAAAAAACAATCTGAAAACAAATATTATCCAAAGACAGAGTGAGCAACACTGGTTGTTAAATAAGAATCAATAGGCTTAATATTATTCCACGACAAACATACGATGTTATTGAAGTGCAGTCTGCACTTCGAAAATTCGTTAGAAATCAATTACATATTGGACGGGAGACAGGTCCAATTGAAGATGCATGTCCCATTGATTTTCTTATGCCCATAAATATTAATCTATATTAGCTTTCTCTCTCGGTATAAAATGATGATTATTAATATTGACGTCTAATAGAGAAACTGACAAGTGTATTGGTATGCAACAAAACCTGTTCATGCTTGATGATGGTTACTATGAACTTCATTACACATATTGCTATCAATAATTCATTATTATAGCGATCGTTAAGGGGTGGAGTATCCTAAAATTATTCTGATAAAGATCAAATCACTACCTTTTTGCTTCATATTTTGAATTTTGCAGTTGTGTAATAATCACAATTTCTGGCAACCAGCATTCATAAGAATTAGCAGAATGATACACTATTTTGTACATGTACACGAACTAGTTGGAAATTAGATCAGGTCAAATGAACCTTATTTCAATAGCATTCTTTAATTCTTTGACCTAGATACGATATACTTTTTTTTATATTTTTTTATCTCTATTGCAATTTCAGAGGAAAAGGGATGCTAAATTAAGATCTTGACTTAAATTTTGATATCTAAGAGATTCTACCTTATTCTTGTACAAAATGTATTCTTATATTGTCAGAATGAAATTTGTATTCATATAATTATTAGTTTGATTAATTAGGGTTAGGGTTATGGTGTTTAAGGCCACTTTCAAACAATATTCCAGCTATACCATGGCAGTCAATTTTATTGGTGGAGGATAATTAATTAGGAATTTACAGGTCTCATTTTAGATCTCAACTTTAGATTTTTTTCTAAAAATAAGCCACACCCTTTATTTTCAGTAACAACTTCAGAGAAATTTGAAAAAAAAAAAAAATTCATGAGGTTTGAAGGTTTCCAACAAATACTTACATGACTATAAAATAAATGTACATTTCTAGGAAAATTTATTTATCAGACGGACAGACACATTTTGTAGAACCTAAAATTTTTATAATTTCAAGCTCTGCCATATACATACAGGTGTGTAACATACAATCAACAAATAACACTGATAAAGTTTGTCAGTGACTTGCGACAGGTTAGTGGTTTTCTCCGGTTTCCTTCACCAATAAAACTGACTGCCACGATGTAACTAAAATATTGTTGAAAGTGGCATTAAACACCATAATCCCTACAATCAACTCATTGTGAAAGCTGGATATCGCAAAATTTTCCTTGTAAATCAAAAATTTACGTACAACAAAGTAATCGATTTATTTCTTATCAATTTGATACCAAACTCAAACAAGACGATCCAAAGATAAAACACTTACTTTAATTATGAATTAAATGTAATTTAACATTGAAATCTGTGTAAATATTACAGAAGCTTCGTTTGATTATTTATAACCCGGGGGTATCAATATTTACTTTGTTAAACCTAATAGGGGAAAAAGTTAGAAATTAATCCCTCCGAAAAGGTAAAATTAATCAAGAATGTTGAAATGAAAGCCATTTTATGCAAGATCAATGATAAAGAATCAGGCAGAATAAGATCAATAATAACAGCTTAAAGTAAACATTAAAGATAAATTAAAGTGTGATGTAAAAATTGTACTCTGCATTATGTCTTATAAATAATTAAAGTGCCATGGTAAAACTTGTACTCTTATAATATTATGAATTATGAATTTTATTTCTATATTTAGTATGGAATTATATATAGTCAATCACCTTAAACATAGGCATGCATTGCTAATCTGCCTGACAAATATGATATTAACACTTCTGTTTAACAAATGTGCAATATTAATGGAGGGGGGGGGGGGTGCTGCACTGTCCAATACTACTGGGAGGAGGGGTTCTGGATTTTGTGTTTTCAAACAATCGTGTACAGAGAGTAAGATTTCATTGAATAAATTGACCAAAAAGTGAGAGAGTAATCACTTGTTGTTAAACACTTAGAGGGTACAATTTCAGAACTATGTCATATTAAAAAGATAATGACAATGACTGCTTTGTACTGGACCAACAGACTAAACTAATTTGTTTATAGTGCTAGTTCACTGAAACAACAGTCGTCAGAAAGAATTGTCTTTCAATTCTAAGCCAAAAAGTAATTTCTCTAACTCCCTAATGTTGCATGCTTAACAGTAAAAAAAATAATTTATACTTCAATTTATAAGTCAGCCAGTAATTGCTCTAACTCCTTAATGTTGCATGTTTAGCAGAAAAATAAAATGTTCTATTCGAGTATTTACACCAACTGTGAATCAAACCCATGATCTTCAGCACTCAAGATGGGCATGCTAACAATTACACCAACGAGGTAAACATTTCTCAAAGGATCTGATCTTAAATTATATCTATTGACATCCATCTTAAATATCTGAACAAAATGTTAAATACAGGATTATGCAACCTAATCCAAACTTTGGCACTGTCTCAAAAATAACTATGCTGATCTTGGGTCTACGTAATCTATTATAACCATGCTAGCCTTGTTATTGTGTCTCAAAAATAACTATGCTGATCTTGGGTCTACGTAATCTATTATAACCATGCTAGCCTTGTTATTGTGTCTCAAAAACAACTATGCTGATCTTGGGTCTACGTAATCTATTATAACCATGCTAGCCTTGTTATTGTGTCCAAAAATAACTATGCTGATCTTGGGTCTACGTAATCTATTATAACCATGCTAGCCTTGTTATTGTGTCCAAAAATAACCATACTAGTCTTGCATAACCATATTAGTCTTTCACTTGTTTCTAAAAATAACCATATTAGTCTTGCATAACCATGTTAGTCTTTCACTTGTTTCTAAAAATAACCATACAAGTTTTGTGTCCAAAAATAACCATAAATTGTTTGTACCATGACATCAGGTCACAATAATATCTGAATTATCTTTTGATTACATGCACAAATTGACCTAGAAAGGCTAGATGACCTTATGTTGTGAAGTGACTTGATTAACCTATGTACTAAAATGACCCAGATTATAATCTAGTATCATACAATAGTTGATAACAAGTGTCCTGGAATGACCTGATTACATGTACATTGTACTATTGTGGGTAATTAAACAAAGTGCCATTGGCAATGATGTACAAGATAATCAAATTTGGAAACTGAAATATAACTTGGTTATTTAACATAAAAAGATTATTATGAGAAATCTGCAAACTGAAAAATAACTTTGTTATTGAAGATAAAAAGATTATTACATCCATGAGTAAAACTTAGAAAAAAATAAAACTACTTATTCCAAATGATGAAAAACAAATTTAAAAATAAAATTTGATGGGATTATTAATTTGTTATTAATACAATAAGCTATATATTATATACATTTAAATCCTATTTTCACAATTTCTAAAAAAAAGTAAGAAAATCGAGAAAGCATCAGAGATGCAACAGCAGAGTTGCAAGTCAAAATCATTTGGTCTTGTGATCATAAATATATATGGTTTAGGGGTGGGGATCTCAACCATTAAAAAGTTCACTTCAGGTAGGGGGTGGGGTATGACACCCCCGGTGCCTGAGCTATAAGGCATTTAATTTGCCTAGTCACCCTGATCATAAATATATATGGTTTAGGGGTGGGGATCTCAACCATTAAAAAGTTCACTTCAGGTAGGGGGTGGGGTATGACCCTGGGGCCTGAGCTATAATGCATTTAATTTGCCTAGTCACCCTGATCATAAATATATATGGTTTAGGGTGGGGATCTCGGTTACATTTTTAAAACAGATTCCCCAGTGGGGTGGGGCTGAGCCCTGGGGATAAAAAATGCTGAATGCACAACTTCACATTGGCATCTCCACCCATACCACATATTAAGTTTCTATCTTATGTAGTTTCAGAGAAATGTGTAATTCTGAAAATATGTACTTTTTCTATAAAAAACCATGATTTTACCAGAAAAAAACAATAGATTAATCTGAATTTCGAACTCGCTCTAAATAATAGTGTAATAATGCTTCCTACCAAAAATTATGTTGATCGGCCAAAAAATAAGAGCGCTATCGCATTAACGAAGATATCCATACGCCCGCCCGTCCGCCTTTCGCCAAAACATAAGCCGACTGCAACTTCGTTGCAACTCGGCTAAAATGCTTGAATTGAGAAAATAAATCTAGCCATACTCCTTAGGTCATTATCTTATAACATAATTATATATCTTCCATAATGACCTAGTTAGAAGAAGCTATGAGCTAGTAATTTGTCAGTTCTCAGACTGACAGCTAGAATATACAATTGTTATACCGGTATATATAATCATCTCAATCAAGTGACAATCATACATTGTATATACCCCACTGGATCATAATAGTATCATTCTACCAATCCATGCTGAATTAATTAATTTTTTTTTTTTAATAAAATTTCTAAACATTCAACCCAACAGTGTTATATATTTGTATTTAAAAGTTTTAGATTACAAATTGTTTGTTCTTCCCTCTGCGATATTTAAACCCACACCGTTGGTTCACCGCAGAACTGATTCCCTTAGAATAATGACAAACCATTTAGCCCCCTTTGTCAAAATCCACTCTATATATTAAAACTTACTTCTTTGTTTTATCATAGAAGCTTTTACTAATTCAGTTCCTGCTTTCTTATGTTTTCCTTTGTTCCATTCTTCCATAAAAAACTTTAGCTGCCTATAAATACAGATTAATTAATGTAATACACTGCAACCACCAACATGTTAGAATGGAAGCACATTATGATTAATAGACACAAAATTAAAGTGTGGATACAATACACAAGTTTTTCTCAGAATCGTAGCATATAAATTTCCATTGAACTAGAATCAAAGAATGGTTTCACAGACCTTTCAATAAGGGGAGGTACCATGGTACTTTTACCTGTCTAAAATGGTCTTTGGTACCTCCTTATTTTAAAGGGTGTTGTATTAGATATTAATGAAAAATTTTCAAAATTTAATTAAAAAAAAGTACCGCGTAGGCCTGTAAATAGTGAAGTACTGGTACACTTGAAAAATATTAATAGCCCTGTTTCAAAGTGTGAATGTCGTCTAATGACCAATTCATTTAGAATCAAGCAAACCTACAAACCAGCTTCTAATTGGATATATATTATTTTTTCATTTATTGATATTTAATATGTCTGTGTCTGTAAGACATATGATGCCTCCATAATGGCATATTTTAATTATTTTATAGGTACAATGTACATACATCCTGCTGAGCAAACAGAGTTCTGTGACGGGAAATGACAGAAGGAGTTCGCAGTACAAAGCTTATACCCTCTGGATAGAATGTTAATGATCTATGTTCAATAACCCACAATTTTTCACTTTTTTTTTAATTACTGTAACAATATTTTTTTCTCTGATCACATGCATATGCACAATATATGTGCAAACTTATTGTAAAGCAAATCAATGGGAAGGTGCATATAACTCTCAAGTCCTGTCACATATAATCTCTGAAACAAGCTCATACAAGACTCACCAATATGACGTGGGTTCGTGCCCAGCTTTGTAAATAAAAAAAAAGAGTTCACTCAACTCGCAGCCACAAGTGATAAAGTTTACCAGTTGCTTGCCCATGGTCAGTGGTTCTCTCCGTGTACTCCGGCTTCCTCCGTCACTAAAACTGACCGTCACGATATAGCTGAAATATTGTTGAAAGTGGTGTTAAAACACCAAAAAATCAATCAATAAATCAAACTTACAACATTAGTGGTGAGAGGCACTGATTGCATAGGTAGTTGTAAATCCAACTACTATACGATCATGACCACAACAGTCCCTGAAACAATGGAAGAATGTGTCCATAAAACAATGATGCCCCCCTCCCCCCACCCCACTTCCAGTTTAAGAAAAGAGGGGTACATGTATAATATAAAACTAAAACATTGTTAAAGTCTGAAATCAAAACTTGGCCTGCCTTTTAACATCCCTGACCTTGTGGATAAATTTTAAATGATTTGTTTACAGTATAGGGAACTTAAGTTATTGAATGAACACCACAGCTCAGATGTAGACATGGGTACAACTTCTTATTTGAACTGAAGCGGGATGAATTCTTGCAGAATACTATTCAACTTAAAAAAAAAAACATATATTTTCAAATGAAATAAGTCTGACTTTCTTTATATTTGACCTTGAATTACACAACTACCTGTGCAATCAGTGCCTATCACCACTAAAGTTGTGAGTTCAAAGGCGAGGTGTACTCGATACAATATTATGTGATAAAAGTTTGTCAGTGACTTGCGACAGGTCTGTGGTTTTCTCCGGTTTCCTCCTCCAATAAAACTGGCCACCACGATATAACTGAAATATTGTAATAAGTGGCATTAAACACCATAAAACCAACCAACCATAATTAATGCTCAATTTTCAAAAATTTGTAATTAAAAAAAAACCATTTTGTTTTTTCCAGAAAAGTCCAACTTTGTTAATGCTTTAACTCATTCAAAGTGTAACCTGGTCAGTATTAGTATTCCTGCCATTAATTCTTAAAATACAGTAATTAATTTTCATGTTTTGCATGAACAAAATATTGTGGCAGAAGGAAGGATAGACAGGGGGTAACCATATTAAAACTTGAACTAATATTTAGTTGGACAGATGGACACTAGTAAAACAAATACTATTAGTAATTATTGTTGGCCCCAGTTGAGAGAGAGAAAAAATGAATACATTTTAATAAACAGGATAAAACCTGTCAATAGCAATAATAAACAGCATAAAACCTGTCAACAGCAATCACCTTTGTTTATGGCACAGAATACATAGCCATGTTCCTCCTAGCACCTGTTCTTGACATGCTCGGCAGACTTTAAAATGACATTTAGGACAAAGGTCACCACGGTTGAAGAGGAAGCCTAACTCTGCATGACATCTGGCACAGATTTTAGCTAAGTCGTCACCATTTCGTAAAACACTCTTCATACGAATAGCCTGGATTTCTAGCTTTAGTTGCCTGTAAAATAAATTCAAAATGTATATTCACTTTGAAACCTAATTTAATGTAGATAATATGTAATAATTATTTGTCATTAGTTGCACTAAAACAAACATGAACTATGAATTTCTGTTGGAATTGTCGTTTTTTTTATAGCTTTAATATTTTTATCAGAGAATTAGATATAATTACTAGCAGATAATTTTCTATAATTGGACTTCTATGTTTTAATGGACATAATTACATGTATGTAATAATGTCAAAAAATCAGCTACATGTAAATATATATAAATGATTAACAAAGAAGGAATGTATCAAAACCTATTCCACATATAGTCAAACCTGCCTATGAGGTCACCTCTATTAAAAGGTCACCATTTTCTTGTCCTTTTGTAGAACATTTCATATGAATTCAGCCTCTTTTAAGAGGTCACCTGACTTATCAGGCCACTTTGTCTTTGTACCAAAGGTGATCTCTTAATACAGGTTTGACTGTATTGGGAAGGAAAACCACGTCGGTGGTATAATGGTTAGCGTGCTTGCCTTGAGTGCAGTAGATCGTGAGTACGAGCCCCGGTCAGGTCAAACCAAAGACTAAAATTGGTATTTGTTGCTTCTCCGCTAAGCATGCAACGTTTGGAGAAAGACTGGTTGGCTTGGAATCAGGATAATGTGTCCGAGCTGGGAACATGTTTATCCATGGACTGTTGTTTCAGTGAACTAACACAATAAAAATCCAACTAAGTGTGTTGGTCTAGTACAAAGCGGACCACATCATCATCTCATTGAAAATTAGTTTGTTCTAGCCATAATATAGTTGAAAAATTGCCGAGTTGGCTTTTAACAACAATCACTCACTCACTCATATTGGGAAGGGGGAAGGGGAGCTTTATTATTTTGAATTCCATTCAATTGATTAGCAGGTGTTAATATAGACAACAATTGTAGATTATATATTGACTTAAGCAGATTGTATATATGAAAGTTCTCTCATTCTGTAACTAAAGGCTCACCTGAGCCTGTTATATTAATTTGGATTCATGGGTTCAAGAAAGCTTGAAGTTTTTTTTAGGACAAGCAAAAAAGCTTTATTTACATAGTTAAACAATGACCTAATGACCTATTAGTGTCTGTCAACTTAGTTCTGTCATGGTGGCCATCTTGATTGAGCAATAAAGACCAGTGTAACAATACTACAAAGTATATACCTAGCAAGGATAATGCCCAATATATTTGGTTCCTATTGGTTAAGCAGTTCTTAATATTAAAATATTAACCAATCAGAAGATTTTTTATCATCTACTGGTAGCAGGGCCAGGGTGGCTCAGTGAGTTAGGTAGTTGGATTACCTAACAACTCAAACAAAAAAGGATGTAAATTACAAAAAAGGGTGCACTCGACTCGCAGCCACAAGTGATAAAGTTTACCAGTTGCTTACCCATGGTCGGTTGTTCTCTCGGAGGTACTCCGGCTTCTTCCACCACTAAAACTGGTCGCCATGATATAGCTGAAATATTGCTGAAAGTGGTATTAAAACACCAAAAAAATCAATCAAAAATCAAATCAATTGGTAGCAAATTAGAAACACTTGAATTGGTCAGGACACTGTAAGGATTATTTGGTTTTAACCCCTTCAGTGTTTCCTGAGAAGAAGATTCAATCACTTTAATGTATCCTGATCATGAGAAGAAGATTAAAGAGTATGAAAAGTTTACAGATAACGAAGGTCAAATGATGGAAATAGTTCATGTAACCCTTAGGTTCAGGTGAGCTATAAATGCAGGCAAAATTTCAAATCTTTCCAAATTACTACATTTATACATGAATGTTTTACATCAAATACAATGTACAAATGTACTTCAATTGTTTTAAAGATGTGACAAAGGGCTGATTTTACTAATTAACATACACACTGTAGATAGCATCACATTATGGTAATGCAGAGTGTGTTGATGTCCTAATAACAAGCATAAAATAAAATCACTTTCCTTTTAAGTCTACGGGTTAAAGGTCATGCATATACATATTATTTGTAAACAAGTTTAAAATTAAAGTTCACTCCCAGTATCTCTTTCATTTAAGGTTACGGTATATAAAAGTGTTATATTTTTGGCTACTCAAGCAGAACTTTAACAAACAACAGTAAAATCATACTAGAATTTGACACCGAGGCTGTTATGTATAAAATACATGTAGCTTGTACATTTAAAAATTTAAATATTTTTAAGTCAATTTAAAGATATTACAACGTGGCAATAGAATGTGAAATGTCTATAAGATATAGAGTGTTTTACAATAGATCAACAGGTCCATTCAAAATAGACAAATCAATTTAAACCCTATGGACAATCTGATTAATGTGTCTTTTAGACATAAAAGTGTTTTATTTTCTTTTGAAACCTACTTTACTAGAGAAAGGTTTTTTTTGTTAATACTAAAATAAATATTTATTAATTCTATTAAAATAAGTGACATTACAATCTCAAAATATGATAAATTATTCAATTTAATGTCCTTAGATTATAAAATTTTATGACATACTGTACAGAATATACAATTAATTGTAATTTAAGGTCAAGAGTGAATCTATTTCTTATCACAGAAAAACAGAGGTGTGTTAAGGGCTTTCAATATTTTTATAGTATACCAGTACTTAGCTATTTACAGATGGTACTTTTTCTTAAAATTTGAACATTTTTCATGAATATCTAATGCAACACTCTTTGAAATTAGGAGGTACCAATTACCATTTTATGTGGGTAAAAGTACCTTGTACCACCCCTTACTGTAAGGCTTGTGTGTTGAGATACATGTATATTCAAATTTATACCAAACTTGCCAACTTTTTCTATAGACTATGAGTATTGCCAGAGTAGACAAAAAAACTTACAATACATGGAAAGTAAACAAATTAAAAAAAAACTTCAATAAAATTCCAGGAATAAAAAAATATACCAAGTTATTTAAATTAAATAAGGATAAAACAATATCAAAATGTATTAATTTACAACATAATCAATATGATACAAGGCCATGCAAAGGTAAATAGATACAATGGATTGAATTCCATTATTGGTCAATATCATACCTTCCCCATCCCAACAGTATTTAATTCATTATTTAAGGAATATTTGATATTGTTGAACAGGTTATACGATATAATCAGATTGCAGTATCAAATTAAATATATCAATACAAATATATTTTAATGGGTTTTTATGGCATATCTATTTTAAATGAAGGCTAAATAAATTCCTCGATTCCCTAAAGTTTTAGTTTCTGATCAGGAATCAATTTTTCAAATATTCAATCTATCAGAGAGGCTGTTGTGGTCTTGATCGCATGGTAGCTGGATTTACAACTACCTGTGCAATCAGTGCCAAGGTGTACTCAATACAACATTATGTGAAAAAGTTTGTCAGTGACTTGCGATAGGTCGGTGGTTTTCTCCACCAATAAAACTGAATGCCACGATATAACTGTAATATTGTTGTAAGTGGCTTTTAAACATCCTAATCATTACCATAACTCAATAAAACAGAATAATAGGTTCTTACACAAGTCTCTATTGAAGATTTGGGATTTCTTCCATGAGTGTGAGAAATTCCGTCTTTTCATGAGTGGAGCGTAGCGGAACGAGTGAAAAGACGCAGAATTTCTCACAAGAGTGGAAGAAATCCCAGATCTTCAATAGAGACGAGTGTAAGAGCCTATTTCTTCAGTTTTTTGACAATGTTTACATTTCGGCCCCTAAACTAGATCACCACGTGCTAGGAGATAGAGGGACATTTATGTAAAGTTTGTGAGTGCATCGACCCCGTGTACACATGCATGAACTCCTGAAAAGAACCATTTAATCATTATAATTTTTCAATGCAATACTGAACATAAAAATGTATTCTTGCATATCCCTGGTCTAAAAATCACACAAATTAAAATTCCATGAAATGTTGTTGACATCTTTTGTACATTAACAACAGGACGTCATATGAAGACTCCCAGTTTAAAACGTGTACTCTTTAATTATTTTTGTGTATTGTTGTAAGTATGACTTTCAATCTGACACAATCGTAGTTTCATGTTGTCGGTCGCCATATTATCCTGTCTGTCATAGTAAATACACAAAAACAGACATATCGAAATATGCCGGACCGTCAGACCTGACAGGTAAAAATCAAGCCGGTCCGACGATGTTTTCGGCATGTCGGTCCGAAAGTCCGGTAAAAATTTGTTCTCTACTTCGGTCAGGAAACACTGAATTTTCTTTTTGTCAGTCCGTCAAACAGTGTCTTTAAAAGTCAATCTTTCTTGCAATAGCATGTCAAGTTATTTCTTTAAATAAGCGTTTTCTGTAAATAACTAAACTTGACCATTGCGTAATCCTAATCGAGTAACTTCCCTTAAAGAAATATAATTCGCCCCAAACATAGATCGG
>MJUT01031499.1:2274008-2304050 GCA_002080005.1 Gigantidas platifrons
GGTCACTGTGAGTAGCATGTGTAGTCTATTTTTATCTTGGACAATAGTTTATAAATATAGAATCTTGACAATGTAAAGGAAAGATGCTATGTTATATGCTACGTCGAGTATGGATATCACGTATATTTGAAGTTATTATATGGACATACGACAACCCAATTTCCGGAAACTTAATGTCAGCAACATAATAGTTTTTTATTAAAAAAAAAATCCAGGACCCCTGTGTCCATGATTTTTTATATTTTTTTTATTTTACTTATAAAAAAAACTTTTCACTTTACTACTTGAAAACGATACGTGTATTTAATGACTTATTGATTGATTATTGCTTAATAGCAAATGAACAATACATGTATGTCAGTTATATGAATATTCATGAAGAGAACAAACAAATCTAGAAACAATAAATCGGGTAAATAAGTGACAATACGATGAGGCTACAAATTGGGTAATACATATATATGAGTCTGACTGCCACAAGTAAAATGGCAGATGATGGGCATAGTCGAACATTTCTCTCTAGAAACGCATCACTCATAACACATATTGCTCATTAGGAATTGGTTCAAATTGGCTTTTACTAGCATGGAGCGTGGACATCTCCTTGTATCTTGAAAATATATATTCGTAAGTTTCTTTAGATTGATAAAGTTCGTATTCTTCATTGAATATGTTCATAAAACCTTATTTCTTGGTACATTGTCATTTGTAAAAAAAAATCGTAACTTATTGGTCCGACATGGTTAGATACGAAAGATTCATGATTTGAGAAATACAATACGGACGAACTGGAAACCGAAGGAAAATGTGTTGCCAAAGACACATTTGAGTCGGCATCTCTTTCAGAGAGTTATTGGCAAGGAAAATAAACAATACCTTATTTACTTATGACCACATTAAAAATAACATTCTACATGTATTAGGTACGAAAGATTCATGATTTGAGAAATACAATACAGACAAAGCGGAAACCGAAGGAAAATGTGTTGCCAAAAACACATTTGAGTAGGCATCTCTTTCAGAGAGTTATTGGCAAGGATAATTTCTTATCTTAGGTGGAAAAAAAAAGGGGGGGAGGTGAATTTAATGTCTGGACAGAATCTTTTTTTCTCACAACAAATCATAATTTTTTTTCCACAAAGACATTGATGATGATTATGAAAATGAGTGTTATGTTTGAGCTTTTTAATTTTGAACAGATATTGAGAATGTCATGAAATATGATGAATACCTAAAAAATTATTCTTGAAGTAAACGTGTTAAACAAATAAATGAGTTTTTAATGGCGATGCGGAATATGTGGTGGCATTTTAGGTTTTTATTCGGTCAGACAAATTTTTTTTCGGTCAGACAGTTTTTTTTAAATTGTCTGACCGAATGTCAGACAAGTTGTCTTGGATTTTCGATATGTCTGCAAAAACGGAAGAAACAAATATTCCTCATAGAAGCCATATTGGATGTCATATCAGAATGAAATGAGTAAATCTCTTTGGAGTTTGGAGAACTAAAAAAGTAATTCTAACAAAATTTGTTTCGATTGATCAATGGTTTCTGAGGAATAATATTCAGCCAGTAGATATTATAATTTCCTAAGGTGACAAAATTTCATGTCAGATAGGAAGCAAAAGAAAAATCATTTCAAAAGACCATCTATAGATGAATCCATAGCTTTGAACTTTCATAGCATTTTTTTTTAAAGAAAGGGAATTGTCTAGTCTAGCACAGGCTTAGTTTACATGTACTACAAATTTACCCTATTTTTTTATCCTGTGTTTTCTTTAGTTCGTCATCCTTCTTTAATACAGATAAGATAATTTTACGTTCCTCTTCTGTCAGAGTGTCTAGATTTAATAGACTTTCCATACTCATCTTGCTTCAGTTTTCTGACCCAAGCTGATTATTAGATATCTTCAAGTCAACATTCTAAAAGTAAAAATATATGTACAATGTTTATTCTACTTTGCTAATTTAGAGATATCTGGTACAAAAAATGCATACATAATACAACAAACAGCTAGAATCAGTCACAAGAACACAAACACGTAACCCTGCCACTTTTCTGTGCCTGTCCCAATTAAGCCAGGACCTGGATTTTTAATATCATATGTATGCTGTGGTCTTTTGTTTGTGTTAGGCAATTGAAGGTGAGAGGTGATTATTTGTTTGTTGAAAATGGTGGAATTGTTAATCATCACTTTAAATTTTCATTTTATAATTTGAATCCAAACAATTACAGTGTTGGTCTAATGGGTTGTCAACCTGGTTCCGATGGTTTTTAAAAAAAAATATTCTGCCAAATCAAACTATCCTTTTTTTCTAGGTCATCTATACAAATTGACTACATTAGCTCCTTGGGACAAACGTTTGTGTTCGGAATAGACAGGTGGTCAGTTTATACAATATAAATTTACAAAGATTTTTATACTGGTTTAGTGGTACATTATCTACAGATTCTGGTTTATTCAGGGGTTAAGTGTTCGGTAATTTTGTTATTACCCTTATTTAAACAAGTTTTACTGTATTGTATTTCCTTGTTTAATTTTAATGTGCTAAATTAAAATGTCATGCCATGATATGTCTGAAATATTGCCAAAGATGGTGTTAAACAACATATACTAATTATACATTGTACATGTAAAATAGCAACATATACTAAGTCCATGTATATATGTATGCACATGTCATGTCGACATAACCTCCATAAAACTGTTTTATATCCACAGCTGTGCCCCTTTATTAATTGAATAATATAACATGAATAATAGGTAGGTAATTTATGAATGAAACAGTTGTGCATTTATATATATACAAGTAAAACACAATATAGATGTGGATGAACGTCACAGATAGACCGAATTATTCTGTCTCTTGTGTGCATATATTCCCTTTTCCATGTTCTATTTTCTTTATATGGACGTTTATTTTAATTTTTTTCGAACAGCAAAATCGAAAAAATAAAATAAACGTCCAAATAAAGAAAGTAGAACATGGAAAAGCAAATATATGCACACAAGAGACAGAATAATTCGGTCTACGTCACAGAGAGACTATCAAACATTACACTTAGACACAAATTAAAGTAAAGGAACAAAGCTTTTATAGCTGTTCAACATTGGACATGACAGACGATCCAATTTTAGGGTTAGGGTTAAGGTATGTAATGCCACTTTCAATAATATTTCAGTTATAACATGGCAGTCAGTTTTATAGGTGGAGGAAATTGAAGTACTGGAGAAAACCACCCACCTGTCGAAAGTCACTAACAAACTTTATCACATCCAATTTTAGACTTAGACACAATGACAAGACGATCCAATTTTAGACTTAGACACAAATTAAATTTAAAGAACAGTGCTTTTATTGCTTTTCTACATTTCACTCATATCTCTAAACTATTCAGAATGAAGCTTACACAAACCGTTTCATACTCTTTAATATATTACCTCTATAAAACTGACTTTGTCCTGTGTCATCCATTTATTTTATAGGGTAATAATGTAAATACAAAGAGAGTTTTATTGCAGTTTAATCTAGTTCTTGTTTATTTGTAAATGTCATTTAAACAGAAATTTTTGTCTCTTTGAAAACGATTTCTTGAAAAATATTTGTCACTTATTTTTGTTTCTTTTAAAGCTCATTGAAACAAAAAAAATGTTGAAAACACATATGATAGCCCTTCTATTGATGCCAATTTACAGAAAACAAGGGCAACGCAAAGCGTGGCGTATCCCCTCGCCTAAAAATTTGACCCGGTGATCTTGACCTTTGACCTTGAAAATCAATAGGATTCCAGATTCTCTTAAGGACTAAGTATGTACCAAGTTTGGTCAAAATCCATTGAAGGATGTTGATTCTAGAGTGTTCACAAGGATGTTACGGAAGGACGGAAGGTAGCGTTACTATATCCCATCGCAACTTCGTTGGCGAGGGGATAAAAAAAGCTTAAAATTCAGACAAAATTGTTTAATTTTTCTAAGTGGGAAATAATCCACTACGAAAATTGTCTTATTTTGATGACCTCTGATGTGACCTTGCTCGGCAGATGCTCCGAAGATGACCACACACCATCTGCATCGATGATCATTATGTATGTTATATCATGTGCATTCTACGTTTTCTTTCACCTCATAATATCATTACAATTTAAAAATAAGACAACTTCTATTTTAAAGTACAAACATTATCAATGATAAACTATGTTTTTTTAAAGGAATTCGAACTACACCATGTTTAAAAAAAACAAAAAAACTACACGTAGTAAAGTCACATATCATGCATTGGTCAAGATCCATGACAACAAATATATGACGTAGTACCACTCCAACGTCGGAAAACATCGATAGTGGTCAGTGATATATAATATAAGGTTAGGGTTATGGTGTTTAATGCCACTTTCAACAATATTTCAGTTAGGTGTCGGCCAGTTTTCTTGGTGGAGGAAACCAGAGTACTCGAAGAAAGTCCAGCGATATATAATGAGCTATGTATGTTTGACAGATTGGTATGCCAGTCTTGCATGTTGCCGCAAGTCCAGTAAAATATAATAAGCTTGGTATGTTTGACAGATTGGTATGCCAGTCTTGCATGTTGCCGCAAGTCCAGCAAAATATAATAAGCTTGGTATGTTTGACAGCTTGGTATGCCAGTCTTGCATGTATCAATGAATTATGTAACTTTAAGGAGAGGAGGTATGTTGTATCTAGTACACCTCAGTCACCTGAACAGGACTTGAACTAACAACGTTAGTGGTGATAGGCACTGATTGCATAGGTAGTTGTAAATCCAACTACCAAATGATCACGACCACGACGGCCCCTTCCAAATTAATGTAATGTTTCCAAAGGAACATACAAATCCCTTAACTACATATAGAATACAAGTAATCTGATATTCTATCCGTATCCACTCCATAGCAACTTGTATATCCTGCTTTGTGTTAAAGGTTGTTTCCATGTTAAATATTGCTATTCATACCAGTAATTAAGGAAATATATTTAAAATATCAAATCACATACACAATTTTAAAAATAGCAGTACATGTATTTAAATCTACTGTATAATATTAAAATTCAAATTATTAAAAATATAATCTTTCATTTGTCCAGTTAATGGGATTTGAAGTTAAACATATTTAACTTACCCGAACATCTTCCCACTGGGTGTATTGAACAGAATGAAAAATTATGGATGTTGGAATTTGGTTTAATAGTTGAACATGAAATAAACTTTATAGACATTATAACAATAATTATTTTATACATATATAATAGCAGATTTGTCATATTTTCATGCACTAATTAATATATTATATAGATGTAAATAATTACTGCCAGTGATGAAAGTTAATGCGGTTTACGAAATTAACAATAGACCTATAGACAATGTCTATATAAAATCAAGCTGGTCTATGTCAAATTTTCAAAATTTTGAATATAATGTACAGTGTCAGTGAGATCTATGTAAAATAGAGATTGGTCTATGAAACCAGAAAATTTAGTTTCACACAATGTCACTAATGTTTGCTATACAGAGTAGCAACAACATATAGGGAGTCTTAATTGGAGGGATCAGGGTCATGCATATAATTTCAGATTTTTGGACAATGTTGAAGTTTTTTTTTTAATCTTGTGATCCCTGTTATGATCATGCATAACAAAAAAATCAATGTACATTGTACATTTTGTATACACTTTAGACCACAAGTTAAAGGAGACCCTCTATTTAAACATTTGCTTGCATTTGTCATATTTTGTTATGTAATGTACATGTATTGCCAAATTGATGACACATACCTGTTAACCTCAGAGATTGTGTATGTGGGAGATCTCCCACATTCCAACTATTTAATGTGGGAGATTTTGCATGANGAACTTTTTCACACTAAAATTTTTAGATTAAAGCAAACAAAATTTACTGTACAACTTTTATTGTTGTTGCTGAGCAACATTACTTCAAACCACTTTGGTAGGACAATACAGCTTGTTTTGCTGATCTTAGAACAGAATCACTTGGTTCGTACTCATAACACAACAAGTTTTGATTTTGCTTTGCACATAATAAAGAACAAAGTGTGTCATTGTTCAACTCAGATCTCGTATCTGTCTGGATTTTTTTTAACATAGAAAAAATTCTCTCTGGGTCTGCATTTTTAAGATTGGTTGATTTCCTTGTTGAAGCAACTGCTTTTTTGTGTGAATCTCCATCAGCATGTCTTTTAATATTATATACACCACCATGGCTGACACTAAAATTTGTAGAACAAAGTTTGCAAAATGCCATATCATTCCCTAAAGATCTTCAAAGTAGGCTGCACCCAATCGTATAATTTTGTCCAGTCCTCCAAGAATTTGCAATAATGTTTCTTCTTCTTTGAAGAAGGGGTGCTAGGTCCTGAATTCCAACGTCTCCTTGATTGTGACATAGTTGAACTGTATTTTTTTTTAAAGTTTTTTTTCGAATTTAAGCAAGTAATTGAACTATACTCGCCTTCAAATTTTCTTTTTCCACAACTTTGATTCGTGTAGTTATCCATTCGATATTGCAAACAACTTACATTGTCGGCGTTTCTAGTAAAAACCGAGAGAATTCCGAGTAACAATCGGCTGATTCACGCAAACGTTTTAATGACCCAGCTGATAAAAACAACAAAAATGGCATCCAACTTTTCGATTTTAATCAAATTTATGGTCGCGGGAGATAATGTGGGAGAAGTATTTCAAAGCGGGAGTTTTTAGTCTCCCGCGCGGGAGGCACATTCTTTGCGGGAGGCCGAGCCCAAATGCAGGAGGGTTAACAGGTATGATGACAGTATCTTGAGATTTGTCTGAATATGTCAGTTAATTATTGTGATGTTGCCAACATTGATGACACTATAGAGATCTGTATAGGATAAAAGTCTGACGAGTCCCAACCGAAAAGGTTGAGTCCCCCTAGTGAATTTGTTATTTTTTGTAAAAAAAATTGCCAGTCCCAAACACAAATGATGAGTCTCGGACTCGTCTAGACAAATGACAAGTATACTATCAATGATATCTGACACCCAATTATGAAAGACCTGGATATGAATAATGTGTTTTCCTTTATCCAAACTCTGTCTTCTCCACAAAATATTAACTTTATACAAATGCATACAAATGACCTTTTTTGTATATCTACATATATCTCTATTGGATACATGTGTTGCTATAGTTACCTCATATAATCAATTAAAATTTTTAACCAAACACATGTACATGTATGTAGGTACATTGTATATATCTTTTTTTAATATCTAATGTTAAAATGTAAAATAACTGTATTGTAAATGTACCCCCCTAAGGTCCCATTGATTTGAATGAACAGGAGAAACTGCATGCCATATACTAATACAATGTATGTAAATCGAATAAATGGTCAGCAACAGACCTTCTTGCCTAAAGACATTATGAATATTGTATTATAAAACACAGCTGGTGTTTGGGATTTTGTCAATGAACTTAAAAGAAACCAGGATACAATTTGTAAATACATGTATGGCTTATTTGAACTTTTTATCTAATTGTACAAATATATAGAGTGAAACCTGCCCATGAGATCACCTCTATTAAACAGTCACCTGTATTAAAAGGTCACCTTTTTCTTGTCCAATCAATACAAATTTAATATGAATTGAACTTCTTTTAAGAGGTCACCTGTCTTAGAAGACCACTTTTTCTTTGTTCCAAATGTGACCTCTTAATACAGGTTTGACAGTATATGTAAAAGCTTAAATCCACTTATATTAATTAATATATATGCGATTGTCATATATAAATGGCCAAATATGAAAAATTTAGATGGCATCAGAGACAGCCGAGTTGCTTTGGTTTTAAAATTAATAGGAAACTGTTGTCTTATGTTGACCACAGGGTCAGAACTAATGGCACGAGAATTCGAATCTTGAAAGCAAAATAATTACCACTAGTACATTTTTTTTTTATTAAAGTATCAGCCAACCTTCCTCCTATTTTATTTTTCATTGCATTTTCTTTGATGTAATTTTTGTAAACTTGATCAGTATTTATCTGTCTACATTTAGCTTAAAATTTCAATTCAATCTAAGTCAACAACTGAAACCAATAATCATAATTTTTCACATAATTAAGGGGCATAAAAACCTATAATCAACAACTGTCTGATAACATAAAACTTGACCTGAATTCTATTCGTCTTATATTAATAAGCTATCAGTAGTTTTAAAATTTAAAGTCAGTCTGATATGTAGAACTTGAGATAATACTCTGAAATTAACTATTTTGTCTCTATTTTAGTCACAGGAGGATGGGTTCTGGTTACTTATGACAAAACTGGGTACAGAGGTACCGGTGAAGTTCAAAAACATCCCCATTCATACATTTCTTCAGAATGAAAGCCATACCCACTTATAAAATTGAAGTACAACATTAATGTACCAAAGAATTAACTATACCCATTCATATATTATTCAGTTATTTGAGATCCATTCATATATTATAGACTATAATGCAAAAATAAACACACATACGTAACATAAATCTATTTTACACCTTATTATGTAAAATTATAACATAATTATGGAAGAAATCGTCTTGGCAATAAAGAAGCTGTGTGGGCTTGTAGAAATAGGACTTATTGATATATCATAGCTTAAAAATCTCCACCCATTGATGATACATATGTATATTGAAGTGGGATTTTACAATCCAATCATATCTTTTTTAATAGCTGAAAAACAGTTTAGGCCATGCAAAGTTAATTACTTGGTTCTCAGGCCCTTTTTTTTATCAAAATTGAGGAGGGAGGGTGGCACTTTTTTTTATCCTTTTACTGCTGTAAAAAGTGATGAGGGAGGCATTTTTTCTTCTTTTTTTTTGTGAAAAATATGGCAATGTATAAATCTTTTCATTACTTTATTGAAAATTTCAATTTTATTTCTTCCGATGGTGGCAGAAACATCACAAGTGGTTAATTTTTATGGAAACGTCCAATCCGCTGGTCCCAACGTACCATTTTTTATCTCCGTAAACAATTCCAATAAGGTACAAGCTTCGGAGAAGCCCCCTATTATGTTTCCTGGTAAAACTGACAAACATTTGAGCCGAATTTGCACAGAAACGATTGACATTTTGTCTAAATGTCAAACGGAAACACGTTTTTTATTTATACATTGTCATAACGATGCTTTAAATCTCATTTAAGCATGATGCGTTTTAAAGCGTTTCACCGACCACGCAATATAAGAGAAAAACGGATGCGGTTGTTTTTTCCGTACGGACAGCGCTACCGCATTTAAATTTTTTTTTATACTATTTTTGCAAAAAAATCGGCAATGCGGCGATGAATTTCCACATGCGGGCGGGCCTGAGAACCAAGAAATTAACTTTGTATGGCCTTACACATTCCATTTTTACTCTCTCTCTCTCTCTCTCTCTCTCTCTCTCTCTCAAATTCCATGCTGTGATAACATTTCTATCATTTAAAAAATAAAATAATTATTCAATAGATTATCTTTATAAATTTGTTTTTCTTCCAAAAACAGAGATGCATGCATGCATGGTTAGTTATCATAATCTGGTGATTTTAGCAAAAGAATTTATGCTGCCTTTGAAAATACCTGCACTCATGAATATTTGGTATAAATTTAAATGAGTATGTTGGTACATGGCTTAGGTTTAAGGTGTTTAACGTCACTCTAAAAAATATTTCCGTTATACCATGGCGTTCAGTTTTATTGGTGGAGCTGTGGAGAAAGCTGAAGTACCCAGAGAAAACCACCGACCTGCCACAATTCATTGACAAACTTTATCACATAATGTGGTATCAAGTAAACCTCGACATGAGCGGGATTTGGACTCACAATGTTAGTGCTGATAGTCACTAATTGAATAGGTAACTACCATGCAATTATGTCTGGAAATATACATGTACTACATTTGTATCACAACAATTTTTTTTTAAAACATTTTGTTGAGGAATCAAAGTTTGTAAGAAGCATCTATTGAGGGATAATATCAATGTCTACTATATTTCATCAATTGAAAATGACTTGTACTTACCGTTCAATAATAGTACAAAGCAGAATACATCATAACATGTACATGTATATATCTGATCTTTCCCATGCCCAATATATATTTATATTGACAAAATTTTACTACATTTAAAAAATTACAATTTTTTGGTCAACTTACCTCTCATGAAGAATTAAATTGAAATACTAAGCCATTGATTGACTCTACAGGACAGTAAATATTGACAAAGATTAGACATAGGTTATTATCCTGCTCATTAAAGTGTACATTCTACACCCACCTGTAAAGTTCACTTGCAAATTACACCTGCCGTACCTGTGTCAGTGAAATCATTCACATTTTAAACATCATCAAAATTGTAATGTTTTACATGACATGGCAAATGTATATATTTTAAATTTGTATATATAAATGCAACAAAAATGTAAAATCAATTAACATTTTTATACAGCTATACATGTAACATGTACAGTTATGTGCCATATATCTGGTCCCACTCAAATAATTTACTATATATTTCATATAAAACCACATTGTTTAAAATCAATATCCTGAAGTCATTTCCGGTCAGATTTTGATGAAATTTACACCAATAATCTCAGAATTGGTTGCTACTTTTTCTGATAATTTTGAAATAATTTTATGATTAATACTTTTGGAGAAATCACGATTTAAAGACACATTTAAGTTTTTGTGTTCAAAAATAACATAGGTATATAGGGAATAATGACATTAAAAATTAATATTTGTGTTTGTAACATGTATATGCAATAAATTGTATTTCTACAATTAAATTTGCACCTTTTAAATATACCTCCTAGATTGATCTATTTTTATCTGCCACGTGTTACGTACCTTTATCTACAAAGTTTAATACAGGTAGTCTAGTGTTAAATCTAGGATCTGAAAAGGGCACACATTTCTTTGTATAAAAGGGCACTTTCGATCGCGATGAGCATTGTTAAAGGGCACTTCATTATGTTCACCATTGCACATGAGGGCTGTTCCATTGAAACATGTAAGCCACCTGGGGAAGACATTTTTAAATTGCTGCTATGTGTGGTTGTATCAGAACTTCAATCTAAATATACAGAAAACCCAAATCCTAAATGGTTTCTATGGGCTGTTCCCCTATTTTGAAAGTGCCTTCCCTTGGTACAGGGTACCTTATATGTGTAAATGGAACAGTCCTGATGTACAATTTAAATTGTTCTCAATGGATCCAAGTTACAATGCCTTCATGATATCTTTCAATAAATGGCTAAATAAAACAAAAAAAATGTTTTCTTCATCATCAATACTATTTAATAAAAACAAAAACCTTATCACAATAAAGACAGCATTGCAAAATTCAACAATAACATTGTTATACATTTTAAAAGTTATCAGACAGTCATGGATAACTTAAGTAAAAAAAACAATATACCCTGAAGTACATGTACCAGGGATTTTGAGACCATTAGTCACTTTTGCGGAACAATTTTTTTTTATATAATTATGAATAAATAAGAATATAATGAACTTAAACTTATAATCAGTTACGTTGCCTTATTAGTTAGTAATGGAGATTGAAAACCTCCAAGGATGGGAACATACTCTGCAAATTAACAACCAACTGATAAATCATAACATTGCCACTATTTTGATCTCAAAACCACACAAATTGTAATACCCCCCCACTTTGAAATATACTGTGCCTTAGTCTAATACCACACAAATTGTAATAACCCCCTCCCCCATCCTTTTTGAAATGCTACTGTGCTTTGGTCTAATACCACAACAATTGTAATAACTCATAATTTGTACAGTCTTCTACAGAACTTCTATCTAGATTCTTTGTAGGAAATCAGTATAGAACTTTTGAAACGTCAAAAACTGAAGCAAGTTGTAAATAAATAATTATTTCTCAGACCTCATAATCAAATTGCAACAATTGGAATAAGAATACTGTAGTTATTTTTTTTTAATTGCAGACACGTGTCTGTTTGTAAATAGTTCTATAAATAGAACGCAATTGTTACCCGGATGCTGATAAATATATAAAAAAAACTTATAAGTTATATGCGTCCTCGTGCAGTGCATTTCAACGAATTGAATGGATATGGCCAACCTTTGCATATAAATGACCATATTAAATATGAGGGGAACTAAGATTTTATTTCACAGAAATGAGATTAAATACATCAAAAGTTTGTTTGGTTAAAAGTAGCTTCGGTGGATTGCGAACTCGTGCCATTTAAAAAAAAAAAAATTCTAAGTTTCTTCAAAGGACTTCCTTGGTTTCTTTAATCAAAGTGACGATTACAAAAATATGTCCAATTTAAATACATACTGTGGCATTTTGAGTACATGTCATAACTATAAAAAAATCATTATCGTTGATTGAATTCTTTGTCCAGGTAAATCAAGCCAGGTGAGATCAAAGATTACACAATCAAAACAAAAATTCTATAATCCGTTGATTAGCTTGTAACGTAATAAAATTGTCACTGTAGTGACTAATTAGTTTTAATCAGCAAATGAAGAAAAATGGATTGTTACAAACATTTTTCTACGATTTTTTGAAAATTCAAGTGACGGGAAATACTCGTCACTTTCGAAAATCAATCGTCAATGACGAAAGTTTTTTTCCCTGATTATAGGTCAAGATAACGCTGGTCGCTACATTAACGCCTGAATGCATTCATCAATTTTTTCCGTCAACTGGAAGCACTCCAAAGCTATGAACTATGGGTACGAAATCAATCAAAATAAGGCGCGTAAAAATATTTCTGGCAAGTGCATGTATATTTTCGATTTCCCATATCCTGTTGGTAATACAACGAATGTGTCATTTCCCTCTACGATTGATTTAATTGCAGATAACTGTTTTTCTTTGAAATGGAAACCGTATTTTGCTTCAATTGATGATAACGCTATGTTGATCTCCATTTTTTCTCGAGTAGCGACAGTGGATAGAGGGCGCTGAATTATTCGAGTTAAAGGAAAAGGCCATGGTCTTAACAAGTTAGCGTGAAAATTTAAATGACAGTAAATAAAAGACATTTGTGTTAATGGATGTTAAGAATAGTATACCGTAAGGTAGAATTTGGCCATTGAAGTTGCCTGTTGCACCAAATAATGGGGATTGCCATTTTTCAAAACTCTCCAATGTGGAGGAGACAAAAGCCTGAAATGGGGCGTATCCATTCTCGGATTATACCTTCCCGTTACGTCACGCAGTCGGTATCGTATATTATATCAGCATTGATCAGTTGCAAATGTAAATCGTAAAATAACGTGGTATATATTTATCTTTTGATATTTACAAAATCATTATGACTTCATGTTAAGCATTTTATTGCACTAACGAAGGGAAAGTGTGAGACGATTTTTTGTGTGTAATTACCGATCCGGACAGGATTACCTGTCAACACAATGATCATCAATCAGTGACCTCGAAAAACACGGGAAAGTACGACAGCATTGGGGACAAAAAAGAAAAAACATGTGTAAGCACAAAATGAGTTAAAAATGACAGTTATTTAACCTACGATGGCCAATCACGTAAAACATGAAATTATACGTAGAACAACCCCCCCCCCTTTCCCCCGATACAAATAAACTCCTTTGTTTTATGAAAATGTAACATGGGGATGGGAATATTAAGAACAAAATTAAAAACGATATACATTTGTACATTTATAAACATTGTATTGCAGTTGATCTGATATTAAAACATAACCAAACGGGCACGATGTTGGGAAGAGTCAGATACATGTTATTTATTCAACTAACATGATACGACTGAGTGACGTCACATGAAGAGGTGTCATGGCCGCTTACACTACGACAGGAAATTCCAAATATTCATATTTCTAATTGGGTATATTAATGTTAATAAAGGTGTTTTTTTTAAAATAATGAGTTATTTACGAATAACAAGTTATAATGAATTGAATTAAAACAACTTTTCAACTGACTGGTCTTTTCCTTTAAGGTCAAGATGGCGGATTGTGAAAATTTACATAAAAATCCCCATATGTAGGTTATGAATATATACATAAAGAATGCCCGTATGTTGATTTCTCAGGTGTAAACAACAAAAATGGCAGTTTAGCGAGAGTTGAGAACGAAATCGGAATAGGGTACTTATTATAGATTTGATTTGATTTTTGATTTAATTTTTGGTGTTTAATGCCACTTTCAACAATATTTCAGCTATATCATGGCGACCAGTTTTAGTGGTGGAGGAAGCCGGAGTACCCGGAGAGAACCACCGACCATGGGCAAGCAACTGGTAAACTTTATCACTTGCGGTTGCGAGTCGAGTGCACCCTTTTTTGTAATTTACAAAGCCGGGCGTGAACCCATGCCGTATTGGTGATAGGCTTGTATGAGTTGTTAGATCCAGCGACCTAACTCATTGAGCCACCCGGGCCCCCTTATTATAGACAAAGGGGGCATATTATTCAATTTCAATTTCAAATATTTTATTGATTTAAATCAAAAGGATTGGATAACAGGCTACACCTATATATATCCTCTCCAGTAACAAGATGGAAACAAATATAAACAAGAACGTCAAATATATACAGTATATTAACAACATAGCAGTCCACGAATAGTGCATTTATTTCAATATAAAACCATCTAGACTCTCGAATTGTCTTGATTCACTCGTAATTATTATGTATTCTGAATATTATGATAAAATAGTCTATAATATCTAAATGCACTATTGGTGGAGTGGTATGTTTTATAATTAATAAAATAATTTAAGTTTATTGGAATAATAAATTTAGTCAGATCAGGTATTCCACCAAACACAAATTTAGTCTAAGTATTCATATTTAATTCTGATGAAAACTTTTTAATGAAACTATTAATAGGCAAAATGTAAAAAGTATATAAGAACATATTTGGATTATCAATTGATTTGAAGAAATAATTATTGTAAAATTTTAAGAAAATAATAATATACTGGTTTGAAGGTTGTAAGTCAGAAAGAGCAACAGGAGCAACAATTTGGTGGGATGACAGATCAACAATACCATGAAGATTATGATAGGAACAGTAAATAGTACATGTACATCTGTTATAATACTCAGTCTCATGTATAAATATATATAAATATAAATGTTATAATAGTTACACACATAAGGTAATCCTATTCAAATCTTTTTGTTTCAGCTATATATTGTAGTACAGTATTTGTTATATTTATATTTTCCTCTGGAGATAGGTCATCGGAACCACAAAGTAGAAAGTCAAGATTGGGTAATTGATGAAAATTCCTGAGATCATGAAATAACTTAGCACGTTCTCTAACATAAAGTGGACAGACATAAAAATAATGATAACTATTCTCAGTGTCATCTCCACATGCACACAGAGAGCTCTCAGACAAGTGTGACCGGAATAGATGATGTTTTAAATTACTAACTTCATTGCGAAGTTGACAATAAATAATATTAAACTTACGAGGACCCGCGGAATAGTGACTGGGAGGCTTATTAAGATCATAATTAAGTTTTCTCTTGAATATAGAGAGTGACGTCATATTTTGTGTTTCCTGGTCCAAGTTGTTCCATAAATCTAAAGCACTCGGGGGAAAAAACTATGTTTATATGATTGAGTATTGGACCTAGGAATATTAAAAAATCTCGGGTTCCTGAGACGATGATTTTCCTCAGTATTAATATAAGCCGTAACATGCTCTGATACATAACTTGGAAGGAACCCATTCAGGGATTTATACACAAAGATAAGCTTTTGTTTCTTGCGTCTTTCCCTAAGTGAGTCCCATCCTAGTTCGTAATAAAGTTTTAACCTAGATGTGCCTCTTCGCATACCAGTCACTATCCTAGCAGCCTCATATTGCACAGATTCAATTAGGTCCGATTCTTGATTCGTACAATTATCCCATATTAAGTTTCCGTATTCCAAAATGGGTCTAATGAACCCAAAATAAAGTTTTTCGAGAGATTTTCTATTAAGGCTATGCTTGAGCATACGTAAGATATTTAACTGAGAACGAGCTGTCGAGTAAATTTCATTTACATGGTCTTTCCATACACCCTTTGAATTAAGGTTCAAACCAAGATGTTTGTGCACCAAAGTATTTTCTAAGGCATTATCATTAAGATATAGAGTTGGAATGTTGACGTCTTGCTTTCTCGTAAACAACATTGATTTGGTCTTGGTAGAGTTAAATGTTACTCCCCAGTCAGATGACCAAGAATAGAGGCTATCAAGATCTGAATTAAGTGATTTGGCAGCTGTTTCATGATTGTCAACAATACAGTAGAGCGAAGTATCATCTGCAAATAGTTTTATTTTATTAGAGACAACATCCATATTATCGTGGACAAAAAGGGCATGGCACCATGCTACTTTGCTTTAGATTTAACTCTAGGTACATGCATACATTATGTAAAAGCAATTTTTTTATTTTTTTTTATTTTTAAGTTTTCAAATAACTAGAAATTTATGGGAATAAATATGTATGAAATCCCTCAATCAAACAATTTTTAAAGTTACATGTACAGAGGGTTATGGTGTTTAACACCACTTTTAACCATATTTCAGGTATTTCGTGACTGTCAGTTTTATTGGTGGAGGAAACCGAAGTACACTGAGAAAACCACCGATCTGTTGCAAGTCAATGACAAACTTGATCACATAATGTTGTACAGGGTGTCAAGCCACTTTTGACCAAAATTATATAGGAATATAGGATTTTTTTGGATGAAAATATAGGATAAACATAGGATAAATTTAAGGTACATTTAGCAAAAAAAATACATGGCCTCCACCTCTCTTGTAGCCATGTCTCACCTCCTTTTTACTGACAAATGAAAAAAAACCAGTATCATTAAACTCCTATTGCTCTTTTTACAAAATAAATAAAAATCGGACAGTGAAAAAAAATCAACATTTGTCTTTTTCAAATCTGATTGAACATTAAAAGAACATGACAACTAGTACTCCTTTAACAATTAAAAGGACAAATTTTTATATGTCTTTGAATATATATTTTTAGGTAACTATTCAACTTTACAATGTTTGTTCGAACAAATGCTCCATAGCCAGACATAGTGTTTACATTTTTTTCAATGACTCTTTCAAAAGATACATGTAAATAGTAAATATAATAAACTGGGCTTGTCCAAAAACCTTGAGAGTTAAATTGGCATCTTTTTTAAATGCTATAGACCATTAAACATTGTATTCAAGATGTATTATCCTAAACCAAGGAACCGGTACAGATAAGTAGACCACTATAAGAAGAGTTTGAAGATACCAAAGGGGTAATAAAAATCGAAGGAGGACAAACAACACAATGGCTAAAAGAACTAGAGGCTCTGTGGGCAGAGCCTGTGTCGCTCACCTCTCGTTCTGTTTTGAGGAAACTTTGTACAGATCCTTCCATAGGATCTTCCTCTCAAATTTCGGTTAATTTGGCTACCCTGTTTCAGCAGAGAAGATTTTTTTAGAAATTGACTAACCATAAACAATAATAGCCTATGGTGGTCATGTTTATTAACTGATTGGGACGAATTGAGCAATCTTAAAAGATGACCTTCCATAGATGCTTCAGTCCCTACCAAGATTCAGTTCATTTGGCTAAATGGTTTCAGAGAAGAAGATTAAACATGTGAAAAGTTAACAGATGCCAGACAACAGAAAACAGACGACACACACCAAGTGATGGCAGCAAAATACAAACAACGATATAAAAAACATTACACATAAAACAAAAGATTGAGTAACACAGACCCCCACTAAAAATCAGGGGTAAACTCAGGTGTTATGGAAGGGTAAGCAGTTCCTGCTCCTGATGTGTTACTCTAATTACAAACTTAATGAATGACTATGAGAAAAGGACCAGAAAGTGTTTATGAGAAGTGGAACATATCCATGGTCATTTGTGACACAGATGTTCCGTAATGGTTAACTAAGTCATTGTGGCAATCGTAAAATTTTCGAAGTGACGGATTCAACTTAACCAATAAGAACCCTTGGTTTAGTAGCTTCCTTTTCAGCAGCAACCCTCTATCAAGGAACTCTTGATATACTAACAGGAACCACAAGCTCTGAAATATCAGTTCAACTGAGAGATACATTTTGTACATACATGTACTCCATATGCAGGCACTGCTGGAATGTTGCTACAAATAAATGGAACGTTCACAATGAGAAAATTGAAATCATGTACCACAAAAGACTACAATACTGAAGTAAATACCCAATCATGTGAATTTAAACCCTAAGAAAATTAAACAACAAAAAAAGTCCCATGAATTTACATGATTAGCTAAAGACTATAGAAGTTTCAGCATTAATATCTTGTATAGCCTCTATATGTCATGTTTATAAGAAATTTCCACTAAAAATAAATCTTTTTTCTGATAGTTTTGGAAAAATATAGGATTTTGAGATGAAATACAGAAAATTTTAGGCAAATATAGGAAATATAGCAAAATCTTGAAAATATAGAAAAAATATAGGATCACTTGACACCTTGGTTGTATCGAGTACACCTCACCATGAGGGGGATTCGAACACACAACTTCATTGTTGATAGGCACTGATTGCACAGGTAGTTATAAATCCAACTACCATACGATCCCTACGGTAAACTGAATTCATGGCATATAACCCCATAAAAAGTAAATCACAAAAATGATATTCAATAAATATTCATGAATTCACAGTACTGTGAAAATTTGAGTGGAAATTAAAAAGATGTATATATAGTTATATTTGTATAAATATACATTTTAGTATTATATAAAAGTTTACCTACATGGTAATTATAAAGGATTTAAATACTTCTGGTCATTCACTCTTTGTTACCTTACTATTGACTTGAGTCTATTGTCCTTTGTACCTTGCTATATATACATTGTACATTGTATATTGGGTTATAATTCCCTGTATTTCACCATAAACCAACAAACCAAGGACCTGGATTTCAAACATCACATATCATGGCAGTCCTCACGGTGAGCACCTGCCCTTTCGGCCCAACACAAGTAAAACTTTGTTTGGGCCAGTAAATTTTTCAGTTTTTTATTTAAAACTACATGTATATAAAAATAAATTAAAAAATTTGATTCGGACCAGTAAACTCAAATATTCACCTTCAGGACTGTCATGGTGCCTATTTTTTTGTGTTCAGTGATCAGTTAAGGTGAGAGGTGGGTGATTGTTCGTTTTGTTGATATTGGCAGAATTGTTGACCATCACTGTTTAAACTTTCTTTTCACAAAGTACTCATTCATTGGACTTGATCAAGACCACTCAATGGGTGTCTATCATATTTCATGTAAATACTAAAATGTAAGTTAATCCCTTTTAACCTACATGTAGATAATCAGAGAATATACAATGTATGTCATATATGTGAAAACTTTAATCCTACCTGAATTAGCTGCAGGAATGTATAGGTGACTCTATGTAGGTGTCAGAAAATCCTCGAAAGTTTTATCTGCAAAGTGTAAATGGCATCAAAATGAAGACATTTTAAACATATGTGTAAATTTGTTCTTTTTAAATAATCATTATTTCAAATAATTATATGAATACAAACACCATTTATTACAAGTACATGTACAATAAAATGCAAAAAATAGTTCAACCGTTTTATAACATACATGCATAATTATCATTCAGAAATTTAAATTGTGTCAAATATTCAGCTAATAATGAGCAATATTTACAATTAAAAAAAATCCCAATAACATGATAATATATAATGCAGGGGCGGATCCAGGATTTCCAGTGAGGGGGTATTTCGTGTGAAAAATCACGATTTTAAGCAAAAAAATCATATTTTTTCCAATTTTTCCAAAACAAAGACGAAGTCAACCTCCACAAGGCGACTTCTTCGCTCGAATCGTCCTCAAATGTGAGCACTGAATTGTCTATATACTACTTGCATATACTGAATAAAATAGAAAATAACATTTTGAGGAATATTAATTATTATTCATATATTGTGTATGTTGAAATAATCAATGTCAGATAGAAGATCAAATGCAATTTAACCTCATTGGTGGTGTAACGGTTAGCGTGCTCGCCTCTAGTGCAGTAGATTGTGGGTTCGAGTCCCCATTGGGTCAAACGTAAGACTACATGTATAAAATTAGTTAGTGAGTGATTGCTGTTTAATGCTAACAGCAATTTTTCAGCCATATCATGGCAAGAACAAGTTAATTTTCAATGAGAAATGATGATGAGGTCCACTTTGTTCTAGACCAACACCCAGAGTTGGATTTTTCATCTCATTGTACATGAGTTAAACAACAATTACTCACTCACCCAAATGCAATTTTGTGTTGTACGACACACTGATGACAGTATTTGTAAGATTAAATCAGCATTTTACTGTATATTGTTGGTGGCCATGCATCTGAGAAATAATTTCTATACTAAATGACATCATCCCAGATATATTTGCAACTTGTAACTCATCTGGACGAGTCCTGGACTCATCATTTGTGTTTGGGACTCCCCAATTAAACAAAAAAATTAACAAAGAATATACTAGTGTGATAGATTCATGACTTTTTGGTTGGGACTCGTCAAAATGTTATCTACAAGGATCCCCCCCCTCCATTCTGTACTGTTAGATAAAGAACAGCAATAAATAAAATGAATGTTTGCTCTTGTGTTCATTTGTACTATAAATTGTTATTGTTACTACAACTCACATTGGAACTTAACTGATAACAAGTAACAATAATGAAAATAAATATACCCCATTGTGGCCACCCAAGGTTTCACAAACAAATGACTTAAGCTTGCAATCAACTCTTCATGGATTTCTTTTGCATTATAAAATCAATGTTATAAACATGTAATCTGTCTGCTTTACAATGAAGCTAAACAAATTCCTATTGAATGAGACACAATAATATTACTTCGTTTTTTAATTACCACTTTCAAAGTAGTTTTGATCAATAAAAAATGTCAGCCTCAAGCTAAAAAAAAATATCAAAAAACACAAATAAACCTTTAAAAAACAGAGGTTTTTAAGAGCCATTATATATATACAAAAATGTATATTCATTACCAGATTAATGCAATGAACAAAAAAAAATTGTTATGCCTCGTCACTTGGATTTCAGATTAGCACCAAAATCACATGCCTGGATGATGTTTAGCTGCATAATAATATTTGTGGATAAATTGGCTTATACAAATGTACTTTTTTTTCTTTTAGCAATGTTTATCAAAGTTTTGATTAATATCGACTGACAAAACATCATCAATGAAGACTTTAGTTTCTGTAATTTAAGATCTTAAATGAGATAAAAAATATATATGTGTAACTGTATGCAACATTAAAAATAATTAAAGTTTGTCAAAATAAATTTGGAGGTGCAATACTCTCAGCAGTGATATCAATTATTCTTTAATTAAGGTTATGATGTTTAACAACACTTTCAACAATATTTCAGTTTTATTTGTGGAGGAAACACATACATGCCAACCCTCGAGAGACTAAAAGCGGTAGGGAGGTCCCCCCCCCCCCCGATATTTTTTTTTCTCAGAAGGACGCAAAATGGTGCATTCTGCTGCACTTTGGATATAAAATCTGTGTAGTCCAAACTTTAAATATAGTATGATAAAACCATGAAAAAATGATTTTTTTTTCAAAAGGACGCAAAATGGTGCATTCTGTTGCATTTTGGATATAAAATCTGTTATGTTTTGTGGTACCTACATGTACATGCTTTTTCACATCACTATGACCTCCGTGATTGATCATTGAAATATTAATCCTGCAGAATTCACAAAATGCAAATTTATTTCCCTTTCGGGAATGTTTAATGCTGTCTTAAATACGATGTCATAACGTAAACGAGCCCTCTTTTTTTTTCTGGCGTTTCGGACATATTCATTCAGACATTGATTGATCTGTTGCATGTTGATGTTTAGGAATCATAAGTTCAAAATGTAGTGCTTCAAAACTTTATTTTAAATACCGTTTCTGATTGGCTTAATGATAAAGAATTGACCAATGGAAGTTTCTGGTACAAATTAAGAGGGAAACGATTACGGAAAGGGTCTAAATAATTTGGATTTGTACTCATTTATACGTCGTAGAAATCTACAAGAATAATCAACATATGAACAATTCACGATAAATTTTTTTACATTTATTTTTTTTGAAATCGGTAGGCGGTAGAAGACTTAAAAATTTGGTAGACTACCACGTAAATCGGTAGGGTTGGCATGTATGGAAACAAGGGGAGAAAACCACTGACCTGTTGCAAGTCATTGATAAAATATGGATGTAATAGTTTGAAATATACAACTGCACAAGGAGGTTTGTATTATTTTACATTCAACATACGTCTTCTTGTAAAATTT
This sequence comes from Gigantidas platifrons, assembly GCA_002080005.1. Lineage (NCBI taxonomy): Eukaryota > Metazoa > Mollusca > Bivalvia > Mytilida > Modiolidae > Gigantidas > Gigantidas platifrons. The sequence continues at coordinate 2,296,403 of MJUT01031499.1, forward strand.
TGGATGTGAAGTAAAATATAATCAAATTTTGGGCCAAATTTTACCAGCGAGCTGCTGTTAAGTTCAGATCAGAATCAGGAAAATTTTTAGTTTGACAAATTTTTCTGAATGGATTTTTTTGCTTTTGTAAGGTATTTTTATCTTAATTATTATATATAAAAACAGAAAATATAGATTATATATTTTTATAAATTAAATTAATTAAAAAAAAACACTTGTTTTTTAGAATATGGTAAATCCGAGGCTTTATGATATGCAAAGCAGACGTTTGTTTACAAACAATAATTATATATATAAGTGTATTTTGTAAACAACTAATGATATGTAGATAGCTAACATAGTTAGCACTTAATCCAAATTTTATTTAGCATACATTTTATATTATTTTATTTTATGAATATAAATTGTTATTAAAAACAGAGGATCTATTTAGATGGGCTTCCCAGTTTTTATTTCATTTTTTTTTTTAGATATAAGCTTATAGACAAACTGTGTTAATCATTATTGGTTCATTTTTTTTTACAAAAAACTTTTTCAGTAGTAATTTTATAATACTATACAGTACTATGATTATCTCCCTTCATTCAAATTCCTTAAAAAGCATTTTCCCCAATAATTATTGTTAATTCAACTCTTTGCATTTAATTGTTATATTTTTAAATTGCTATCAATATTAAATAATAACTTTTTTTATGTTCATATTTATATGAATGTTATAATTGCAATTATTATGAATATTATAGTTGCAATTATTTAAATTAAATATACCTACTTCAAAGAACTTTTGGATTTATTTATATAATCAACGCCCACTTTTCTTTTTAATTATATTGCCGAACTTCCTACGGTCTTTTCTGTATATTATAATTATACTTCGGTATGTTCCGACTTATTTCGGTCGATTCTATATTAGCATACACACGTCAAATACGTCAAAAAATGATCCAATAGTAAAAGTTTCTCGATATACGCGAACTGGACGAGAATTCCTTAATTTATAATAAAATCCCGAGATAAATCGAATGGTAAAATCGGCCATTTTCTAGCATGATTATTTGCCGATTCCATCCCCTTTCACTATGACATCCCCTGCCAAAACACATTTGAGTCGGCATCTCTTTCAGAGAGTTATTGGCAAGGAAAACAAACAATACCTTTTTTACTTATGACCCACATTAAAAATAAATGTAACATTCTATAAAAATACTAAAAGTGTTCTTGTTTTGATAAACCATCATTTTCTTATCTTAGGTGGAAAAGGGGGAGGGGGGAATTTAATGTCTGGAAAGAATTTTCTTTCACAACAAATCATAATTTTTTTTCCACAAAGACATTGATGATGATGATTATGAAGATGAGTGTTATGTTTGAGCTTTCTAATTTTGAACAAATATTGAGAATGTCACGAAATATGATGAATACCTAAAACATTATTCTTGAAGTAAACACGTTAAACAAATAAATGAGTCTTTAATGGTGATGCGTAATATGTGGTGGAATTTTAGGTTTTTATTCGGTCAGACAATTTTCTTTCGGTCAGACAGTTTTTTTTAAATTGTCTGATCGAATGTCTGAATGTCTGAATGTCTTGGATTTTCGATATGTCTGTGATAGGCAATGATTGCACAGGTAATTGTAAATCCAACTACCATACAATCTTGACAACCCCAATGGTGTTATGTGAACAAATGCTGACAGTAGAAATATGGACAAACAAAAATGTTTTATTGAATTTATTCCCATTTTGTGAAATCCATATTGCAAAAAGTTATTAATTATTTTACAGAATCTCTTCCAAGATTTACAGTGCATGTTTTCCGGTCTCATTTTCAAACTGAGCAGATCACGATTACATTGTCATTGAGCCATTTTTTTGACTGGGTGAATTTTAATTAATTTTCACACATGGATAACCCTCAGGAATTGAAAGTAATTTTTAGTAGAATTCCGAAGGCACCCAACATAAATCCGCTTTCAATGATGTGTACAAAATGTATATCACTGCATTTGTGACATTCACATAAGCTCATAAAACTGTAGTGATAAAAAACATAAACATCGATGACCACCGCTCGTTAATCGGGGAACATTTCGTTTATAGTATTTTTTTTTGTTCAGTAAACAAATACGGTTCGGTCAACTATCGACCGAGCACCTGTTACAAGTTTGACAGCAGGTGTAAAAAGTGAATGGGAGTTAGCACTCGTCTTTTACAAACGACGAATTGTATCTTGGTCTGCCAATAATAGCTTACCTCAAAATAAATGTCATAACATCAAAGGCAAAAACATATAATTACCTTTTTAAGTGAAACTGCGAAAATTCATCTGTTTAGTAACATAGTGTTGGTGACCCTGTACAGTAAACTTTTTTGATTGGACAATTTCTTGGGTCAACCGGATGTATAAATTTACCGCCAAAATGTCATCATAGAATATAGCTGAGGACCAGTTGAGTGCTTTGGTTGTACAATAAACAAATAATACCTTAAACAAGCTAGCCGTCTTTTGGGTCGGACTTTTATTTATCATTTTTGTATTTTCTTTTAATTTAATTTTCCTTATTTGTAACATAGTTAATTTTCTAGTTCACAAACGTATTTTAAAAAGTTTTCTCCATAATCTTAATATAATTTTATGGTTTAAAATTTTAAATTTTTACTATACTGGTCGAGGACCAATTATTACCAAATTGCATGCCACACGCGAACGTTTGACATGTGGACATATAATCTAAAAATAAAAAATTGACGTGTTATAAGTGAAACCTGAGGAACATTCCAAAATCATTTTTCCAAATTTAAGCAGCAAATTAACGCATGTATATCATGTATACGCACACGTTCTTATGTTTGATTCATGGTGTTTCTATATCTAATTACTTATCGCCGTTTTTTGTGGTAATGGGCATCTCTGCATTTTTGCCTCCGTTGAAAGGAAAAAAATAGCAAATGGATGTATTAAAGAACGCTGAACAATGATTACACCGTAGTTTTTTGTTTTAAGATCTTTTCCTTTACCTACACTGCTAATTTAGACCTCATTTTCCACATCTAATAAGATGGTGATAATTGGTAAAGTCCCCTTCCTATTTAATGCCAAAAATCAACAACTTGACAAACTGTCCCTTATATGCGCGTGCACAGAAAAATTAAAACTATTTCCATCTAAAGCTAGTCTTTGGGTAACATTTAAAATAGCTGGGTATTTTAGGTGTCAAACCAGTAATTCAACCAATCAGAGCTAAGAACATATACAAAAGTAGTCCCTTTAAAAAAAAAGTTCCTTTCACTTTGTTGTATTGTGACAAATACTGAATGGAATGGAATAATTAAAATTGATAATTGAAGTTAAATATATAAGGATTATTTTGAGCCCAAATTTGGTGCATTTAGTTGTATTTTAATACCTCTATGGAGGATTTGATGCATGACCTATATATATTGAATTTCCCGGGGATGACTGAGCTATTTTTAGAGTAGGTGTTTACCATAGCCTGGCATTTCACTGCAAGGCTTTAAACATGCCCTGATATTTTGACAGAACGTAGAGGAATCATGTACGTTTCAGAAAATATATGGTCTTAGAAAGGTTAAACTTAAGATAAAATAACCAGTCAGTCTCGAAAAAACACAAATTTAGTAGAAAATGTTAAAGAAATTAATTATAGGTTTCACACCTTAAAAGGAAGTACTGATATCGAAATAATCTAACAAAAACAAGTAAAAGATGGCAATGAGTAGTGGTCTTTTGTAAAAACAAAATGAAGTATAATATTTTCAGTCAAAATAGTTTACATGATAATAAAGAGGTAGAAGTGATATATCTGGACAAATTAAATATGTCACAAGTTAATTGTGCCTTACTTCTTGAATTTAAATTGCTCTCAAAAAGGATTGTTCAACTATTTTTAACGCCAAACCATGATTATATTTTCTGAACAAAACAAAACACAAAAAGAGGGTCTTCAAATGTAGCTTAAGAGATTTATTAGTTCCCTACCGGCGAAGCCGAAGGGGACTATAGTTTTAGGTCCCGTGTGTCCGTGTGTCCGTCACATTAAAATTTTAAGTTTTCCGTATTATTTTTTGACGTCCTTTGATATATTGACTTGATATTTGGTATGTGGCTATATCTAGATGAGTTACAGTTTAAGTTCGAATTTCGTTCCGGTCGAATGATTTTTGGCTGAGTTATGGCCCTTGAACTTGTATTTTTTGTTCAAATTTTAAATTGTCCGAACTTTTTTTTGACGTCCTTTGATATATTGACTTGATATTTGGTATGTGGTTATATCTAGATGAGTTACAGTTTAAGCTCGAATTTCGTTGTGGTCGAATGATTCTTGGCTGAGTTATGGCCCTTGAACTTGTATTTTTTGTTCAAATGTTTAGTTGTACACGGACTTTTTTTTTTTTACCTCCTATGAGATATTGATTTGATATTTGGTATATGGCTATATCTAGATGAGTTACAGTTTAAACTTGAATTTCGTTCTGGTCGAATGATTTTTGGCTGAATTATGGCCCTTGAATTTGTATTTTTTGTTCAAACTTTTAGTTGTCCGGACTTTTTTTGGACGCCCTATGAGATATTGATTTGATATTTGGTATATAGCTATATCTAGATGAGTTACAGCTTAAGTTTGAATTTCGTTCTGGTCGAATGATTTTTGGTTGAGTTATGGCCCCTGAACTTGTATTTTTTTTCTCTATTTTAAGTTTTCCGGATTATTTTTACATCCTTCGAGATACATTGTATTGACTTAATTTAGAATCTAGTCACTGCAAGGTGATACTTCTAATATTTTAGGTCCTCTGATTTTTGCGGCCGGTAGGGGACAATGTATTGTTATGTGCAAAACTCTCAGAATTCTTGTTCTTTTTGGTATTTTTCTTCTTCTTATTTCTTTCTATCATATAAGAAGAGGTTGAAGATTGATACCAATGGGGTAATTAGAATCCGTAAATCGAAGGACAGACAACACAATGGACAAAAGAAAACGGACACAAGGACAAACAACGATCTACAAAATACTACTCAGAAAACCAAAGATCGAGCAACACGAACCCCCATTAAAAAACGGTGGGTGAACTAAGTTGCTCTGTAAGGGCAAACAGGTCCTGCTCCACTAGTGGTACCTGTCGTGTAACACGTTTAGTAGCTTTATTGTTAGCAGCACCCCTCTATCAAGGAAATTCTATAAAGTTGCACTCAGTTTTTTCTATAAACCGTGAATCAAATGCACTCGAGATGTATTTATTTGTTAGGCATGGATGTCGAATTTGTCCTTTCAATCTCTGTCTGACACAGATGAAAACATCTTAAATACTACAAGTGTGGGCAGAATATGAGGACAGCATGTGTATCATGAAAACGACTCGAGTTGGTGACCATTGCCAGTTAGGATTCGTTGGTTTCAAAGTATGTTTGCCTTTGTTGCGAAAAATGTAATTTATTTTGGTATTATGCAACAGACACAAATGATGAAATAAATATTGTTATATTTTACAGTTTTAAAAGATTCATATTTGTCTATATTTATCACTTGTGTTATTTTATCCAATTCACAATGTCACTAAATGTGTGTAATTATAATTAATATGCCTATTCATGCCACAAAATCATTTTTTTTAATCAAACCGATTGATAAAATCTACGTATGAGGATGGATTTCCTAATCCTTCATGCGTAAATGTTTCAAATGTTGATTCAAAATTATTAATAATCCGTGCAATATTAATATGGTATTATTTTATATCACACATTTTTGGTAACACATTAAGGTGGTACCTAACACTACAGGGAAATAACTCTTTAAAATCAGTTGAACGTTTTGATCATATTATGTTTGTATGCAGATTTCAAGCATCTCGGTGATCAAAACCACAGAGAGAAAAGCTGCTATGTGGCTAGTGAATTTATAGCTTCAAGTCTGTTGGTTGGAATTTGTTAAAATTTTGATATTTATTACAGTGGATATATTCAAACACACTGCCAAAAAAATAAGAAAATTAAACGAGCAGATCAAATTTTACATGAAGTGTATGGTATCACCTTAATGATAAATATTATTAGTTTTAAAATCACAATACTCATCAGAACATCTAATGTCCATGCAGGTCCAGTGCGTGCTTTGTCATTGCTTCTATTGCATCATCAATATAAGGTGGACGGGATGGGTTTTCTCTGACATCGGTTAAATCTTTATCAACGTTTCGTAAATAATTTTTATAATATGGATGTGTTGTTGACGCTTTAAACATATGATGAGTTTTTAAATTCATTACTACGAGTTTGCTTGACCCAGTTACTTTACCAATCAATAGGGCGGGTGAATTTCTTATATGTTTTAAAACAACTTTCGAAATAACCATATTGGAATTTACACTGGTTTGGTCCTCGTTCCGTTCTATTTTGCCATCAATGTTTTGACATATCGCGTCTGTTTCTATTTTATTTTCGGATACATCTAATGTTTCATTTGTGTTATTTATTGTTTCAACTGCAGATTTATCCGTTAAGATTTCTGCCAATTCCTCACTATTATTTGTAATATTGTTTATTTCAACTTCAATTTTGTCCGTATTCTCAGATTGTAAAATATTCTTATCAATATCCATATTGCTTACATTGTCAATATCATCCACATTGTTCAAAAATACAACCTTTTCATTTTGTATCATTGTGGTACTAATGTCAACAGATTGATTAATATTGTCAATTTTACTGTTGTATTTCTCCATTCTTCTGTGATCTCGGCTTACCGTAGATTTTGATTTACGCACTGTTTGTTTATTATCATTTTGTGCAAACATGATAAATATTCTTGCCTTTTTATCATCTCCATGCACTGTGTATGTCACATTTGTAAATAGTTCACACGCATTTGCAATATATTTGACAAGGAATGTTGGTAGCTTCTACATGTCACATTACAAGTCGAACGGACCCAATATTTGTAAACAATCAGATCGAGCGGACCCAATCTTTGTAAACAATCAAATTTAAGCTTTCTTTCCAAACTTTATCGAACGGTTTAAATGTTAAATAAGTAATTATTACTCACTAGTATATCACTATGAATTTTTCCAACGCAATTTAATTAGTGGAATTCCAAGAATATTTGTGTTTTAACGATAATTACTCCTCAGCAATAAACTACAATCTTCTACAAAGGAAGTAGCGACGTTGTCCTCAGTCTAATGCTCTCCCAACTGAGCTATTCCGGCTGACAATGATTTCAATTTATTATTGTGTTTTTAATGGTAGGGCGTTACATTGTCCTCCACAAAGTGATATGTTAAATTGCAGACTGATATACCCCAGCAATAAATAACACAAACACGAGCAATCCGGAAGGGATAAAACCTCACTCGTTCATTTAGCCGTTTAGAAATAGCAGCCTTATTTGTGGAGAAAAGAAATAATGCGCTGTACAGTCATTCTACTGAAATTGGACCAACTGATGGAAAGCGAAACAGAAAAAAATATTTTTCAGAATGCGTTTGATTTTGTTATTTTCTTGAAGAACACATATTGGACAAGCATTTTATAAATAATCATTCACAAATATCGATTCATTGTGATTTTATGATCTAATCTTAGGCAGGATATTTTTTGGCAACATGTTCCCCTTTATTTCATCA
>MJUT01031503.1:26151-49206 GCA_002080005.1 Gigantidas platifrons
AAATTATTTATTTCATCACTTTTGTGTGCCGTATTCATTATAAACAGTGTTGAACAACTTCAAACATTGAGTTTTTCGGGTACCTATGATGAAGATCAAATCAATAAATATGGTATTGAACCGCAAGATAGATTAGACAAAAAATATGACAACTTAGCAATTTACTGTCAAATTGGGAAACACATGTCTATAGTTAATTGTAATAAAATAGTGTTTATTCGGTTCTAGAATAAGAAAATGGCTATTTGTTGTCAAGTGTAGGGATTTGCAAGGAAGTCGTTATTTTAGACCTCAAATATTTTTTTACACGGAAAATTATTATTTTATTTCATTTTTTGTGTTTTATATATTTTTTTCAAATTTATTGCACGCAGTTTGGTTTGCTTACTTCATGTCTTTCACAATGTTAGGGTGACGTGGATTCAGACGGGTGCAACCGGCGTTGTCTCCCTTTTAATTAGACAATGCTATTTACTTCTTTACCATTTACACTGTCTAATAGCCAGAAGTTAATAGGGGGCTTTCCGTCACCGGGTGTTTCCCTGGACCAGATGGTCCACCTTATTCTCATCATATACAAAATGTGCTTCCATATCCGTAGGAGCTTGACGTGTTATCAATAAAATAGATGTAGGGTACAAAAAGGGCCCCCGTCACATATTGCATATATGTAATATATATAGTTTCCCAGCAATCTTCGAGGTGCCCCTATACCTCATTATTGATAGAACTTCCTACTCCTGTGCCATATCTAATCTAAAACCCAATCTCCGCGACAGACGTTGTCAGCGCTCTTACATCCTGGGGATTTTTTGTCACTTTTTTCCCCAGCCCAGATGTTTTTCTTTCGACATTACTTTTTTTTGGCCCAGTCCCCCCACCCCATTAAAAATAACATGCATGCCCGAAAAAGGTCAAATGACAGCGTAAGTAGAGCGAACATTACAAAAATAATATTAGTTATGTTTATGCAGGACAGGCCTTGTTGTTGTTGTTTTGCTATAAAGTCTCTTCTGATTATCATTTTACATTTAAAGTTAAATCATACATACCAGTGACGTGCTAGTCTACTCCTTTATAATCAAGTATTTATATTCTCCCTCACTTCGTTCGTTCGAATATAAATTAATTCTATTCTATGGGCATAAATATAAGATGAACCATATGTAGAAGTGATACTCGCTATAACCTTTATTCAACATTAGAAACAATCATTTAAGTATCAACATGTATTAACATCATACAATGATAAACAGTATCCCTTGAATACACATTGTCTCTTGGTTATAGCGAGCCTCGATAAGCAAGTATTTTAAAAGCACAGATTTTAGAAGTGAGAAGTATTGACCAATACATGTAAATCTCGTGATATGAATATTCATGAACTGACCACAACGTATTGAATTTTATAGAATGGTTTACAAAATAAAGGAAGTTATTCTCAAACTAGCACATGTTCAACACGGTCACATGACATTTTTCGAAAACTACTACATTTGTATTTGTACTTTCGGTTTCGTTTTTGTAAGCAATTTCTTAAAATTAAGTATAATGAACAGACCTAATATTTCTACTTTCGCTTTCATTACTGTGCGTGTAACCCTCAAACTAGTTTTAGTTTCGAATGGGTGTATCAAACTTTCAATTTGTTCTACAAAACCGGTTTCAAACTAGTTTGAATCTAAAACCGGTTTTTTATTTGTTTATTTCAAACAAATTTTGGTTCGGAAAACCTATCAAACCACCTCCGGGGGTGGTTTGGAAGGCTTCTGGTAACGTAACACTCACAAAGCAGATGGCAGACGCAGCAGACGTACAAAATATCATTGATGTTTTACTGCAATGTGGGGAATGCAATGACATTTCTGAACAGGTGGAGATATTTCAGGGACATCCATGTTTCGATAAAAACAACAACAAAAGCACAGGTAACAATATTGATGACAAATTTCCAGAATCTGGCCCTTTTGACAAATTGCATTTGCTTAGTCCTTGTCCCGGCCTAAACACGTGGGAAATATTATTGATTGCCAAAGAATATCAACAGTTTCTCATATGTAAAGCTCCAATAACAATATGACCAATTAAGGTATCAGTTGATTATAAATATTTTCATAGTTAATACATGTAGACATCGACCGCGACCTGACCAAAGGGTGGTGGTCGGTTGTGTCATATGAAGCAACGGAAAATGTATTGATAACAAAAGAGAAAATTTATCTCAACAAATAAGCAATTTTTATCCCCTCGCCAACAAAGTTGCAAAGGGATATTGTAACGCTACCGTCCGTCTGTCCGTCCGTAACATCCTTGTGAACACTGTACTGTAGACTCAACATCTTGAAGCGGATTTTGACCAAACTTAGTCCTTATAAAGATCTAGAACCCTGTTGATTTTCAAGGTCACACTACAGGGGGCGCACCCGGCGCCCCCTAAAATTGGATAAAATATGATTTTTTTGCGTAAAATCGTGATTTTTCACACGAAATACCCCAAAATTTTTCGCGCCTCTCTCTGCTCGGCGCAATTATTTTAAGTGCACCCCCTGGCTTGAAATCCTGGATCCGCCCCTGCAATGGGACTTTGACATTTTGGAGGTCTAATTTCCTTGTGAACACTCTAGATTCAACATCCTCAAATGAATTTTGACCAAACTTGGTACAGAGTTAGTTCTTATCAAGATCTAGAATAGTATTGATTTTCAATGTTACAGGTCAAAGGTCAAGGTCATATTGGTACTTAGACATTTTTTAGGTAAGATTTCCTTGTGAACACTTTAGACTCAACGTCCTTAAATGGATTTTGACCAAACTTGGCACAGATTTAGTCTTGATCAAGATCTATAAAGTTATTGATTTTTAAGGTCAAAGGCCAGGGTCACAGTGGGACTTAGACATTTTGGAGGTCAGATTTTAAACACGGCAAGGGGATGCCACACTTCGAGTTGCCCTTGTTTGTTCTTTTTTCAGAAAAATCCTAGCCCTTCCCTTAGGGCCTACCATTTAACTGGAAAGGGGGGGGCTATGGTTTTTACCTGGACTGGCTGGAGTCAGAAAATTATTTTCGCACACTGCTGGAAAAAAAGTTTTTCGATGTGCAGCACATGAATATTTTTCTCAGATTTACATTGTACATTTTTACAAAAATCATCAATCAGAATATATTTTTTTGTTCACCTTTCTAGTCAAAACATTTTTTCTTCCAAAATCAGCAACACATTATTTTAGAAAAAAAAAGGCATAGCCCACCCGTTTAAGTTAAATGGTCGTCCATTTTAATGCTTTCAACGATAAAATGGCCAGTACTGCAAGTTATGTCGTCATGTCAAACAGTAGCAGTAACATCTCGTCTGTTGTACAAGAGTGAATACACATACATTTAAAAGAAAGAGTATGATTTACGGCTTTTAAAAGATTTTCCCATCGTACAACAGGTTAAAATGCCGACTATAGACAATGAAAAGATCTCATTTGAGGTCAGTGTAGCTATATTGCGGTTTTCCAGTTTCCCGGTTGTTGACTGATTTTGTCTGTTTATTGATTTATGAGTTTTGAATTTCCCTTTGGAAGATTGCTCTGTGTTCGGTAATTTTGTTATTACCCTTATTTAACGTCAAGTGAGCATTATTTCAGTTATATTCAGGAAGAGAACAAGTTAATAATACATACAAATAAAAAAGGAAATGGGCTGGGGAAAAAATTGGAAAAACGACTTTAGATTGCCACTGGAAAAGAAATGGTGGTAGGGACGGAAAATTAAGCCGAACGTAGTGGCTCTAAGAGGCCTACTCTTATCCGAAAACTACGAGGTATCTTATAAGTGCATGGAGCGTGGCACTTTCTACTGGGACAGTGTAAATGATAAATTGTTAGTCTGTTGCACGATATATACATGTACATTTACATGTATGTTAGATTTTATTTTCTAAAAGATGTAGCATAAGGTGTGCACAATGCATACTTGTTGGCTGATTGCATAAAGTGATTACTAGTATATTTTGTCATCATTTCTTAGTTTTAATCGTCTTAATGAATTGACTGATCGTTAGAATGTAACCATGTAAGAATGTAACCACAAATGGTATCATACTTTCTTCCTCTGTCGTATAATAGCAACGTCCCACCCAGATCATGAACTACCACTGGCACTGGATTTTAAAGGTCAGATGCCATATACGGAGCAAGAAATGCTAAACCCTTCTGGAGCACCTGGTTTTACTCCTGGTTTTTATTCTGATCCATTTTTGTTTCAGTTTTTAATGTTGTAGTTTGTGTTGCACATTTTTTTCTTTTTTGTTTTCCTGGTTTTGTCTGTTCCTTTGATCTTCTACAGTTGGATTATTCCTGTGGTATTTTTGTTCATTTTCCAACATGCCACAATACAAGAGAAATACTTTTTGTATAAAACACTTGATAGCAAGGTCATTCATTGTATGCCTATATTTTCTAAAGGAAAGAAGAAATCAAACTGTCAATCACGAAAAGAGCAGTCAAAGGGGAAGGGCAACATCAGGAACAAGAAAGACACAGGGATCCGTTGTTGAACTTGTGATTAAGCTAATCGTGTGATTAGCCATAATTACATGATTCATTCCTAATCACATAATTAGCTAATTCAATGATTTAATATGATTAGTTATTGCATTGATTAAAAAAGAGTCCAGCAACCATATTCAATCATTAAAATTAGCTAGGTATGTATGTGATTAGGAATGAATCATGTAATTATGGCTAATCATATGATTAGCTTAATCACAAGTTCCACAACGGACCCCAGACAAACAAGAACGATATAATAACCAAAAGAACATAGAAAGATGATCGACACGGACCCCGCAAAAATTGGGGTGAGATCAGGTGCACCAGTAAAGTAAGCATCTCCTGTTTCTTATAAGACACCTGCTGTGCCGATCATGTCAACTCTAGTAGAAAACATATCCCCTGCCAATATTCAAGGGAAAATATTTGGTATAAAATAATTGGCATATGATTTTATACATTTACAAAAACAAGACATGTTGAGACTCTGACATCACAACTAATACTTGTATCTTGAATGAAGACCAGCACAGAATACAGAAAACATGAATGTTACTGTGATTGTGTGAAGTCTTTTGGCAGTCAGTTGGAACACGTACAAAGTCAAAGAATATGAATTAAAGGAATACTCCAGTCAGTTGAAAAGTTGTTTTAATTCAATTCATTATAACTTTTTATTCATAAATAACTTATTATTTAAAAAAAAATCACCTTTATTAACATTAATATACCCAATTAAAAATGTGAATATTTGGAATTTCCTGCCGTAGTGTAAGTGGCCATGACACCTATTGATGTGACGTCACACGGCCGGATCATGTTAGTTGAATAAATAACATGTATCTGACTCTTCCCAACATCGTGCCCCTTTGGTTATGTTTTAATATAAGATCAACTGCAATACAATGTTTATAATCGTATATCATTCTAATTTTTTTCTTAATATTCCCATTCAATGTTACATTTTCATAAAACAATGAGTTTATTTGTATCGGGAGGGGGGAGGGTCTACGTATAATTTCATCTTAGAGAATTTTATGTTTTACGTGATAGGCCGTATAGTTTAAATAACTGTCAGTTTTAACTCATTTTATGCGTACACATGTTTTTTTTCTTTTTTTGTCCCCAAATGCTGTCGTACTTTCCCGTGTTTTTCGAGGTCACTGGTCGATGTTTTGACAAGGGTAATTACACAAAAAATTCTTCTCACATATTCCCTTTTAATTTCGTTAGTGCAATAAAATGCTTAACATGAAGTCATATTGATTTTGTAAATATCAAAAGATAAATATACGACGTTATTTTACGATTTACATAATTTTTAATGATAAAATTGCAACTGATCAATACTGATATAATATACGATACCGGCACTAATACGTCACAGCTCTTTCGGAAGAGCTTTAATTTTACGTATAATCCGAGAATGGATTATGTCCCTTATCTTCTGACATTGTAGAGTCGATCGTTTTATTGTAGAGTGTTGAAAAATGGCGATCCCCATTGTTTGGTGCAACAGGCAACTTCAATCACCAAATTCTACCTTACGGTATATTATTTTTAGCATTCATTAACACAAATGTCATTTAGTTAATGTCATTTAAATATTCACGCTAACTTGTTAAGACCATGGAGTTTTCCTTTAAATTTGAATATAAAAAAACTCTGTTTTTTTTCTATTTAGAGACCAAGATGAAAAAACTGATGTTGATCATATAGCTGCCAATATCTGTCAGACAACAATGAATAATGCTTCAATTAATCAGTCAGCAGTCAGTGCAACAGTTAGTGTATCTATAGCAGTCAGTCTTCACTGCGTGTAAAACAAAATCATTGGTCAAAGAACTCTACTCTCTATCTAATAGAGCTACATAAAAATATGACAATTTGTTCGAGAAGCCTTCAGTAAAGAAAAAAAGATGTCTGGCAGAAAATTAGCAATGAAATGGAACTGCAAAGTTTCCAGTTTTCTTCGCAGCAATGCGAGCAAAAGTGGAAGAATCTCACAAAGACTTACAGGGATACGGTCGGTCACAACAGGAAGTCAGGAAATGACCAAAAGGAATGCACACATTTTAAGGAGCTAGAAGATTGCTATGGCTGTAGGCCAAATGTTCAACCAGTCTTTACCTTGGGTACAAATACTAGTGAATCTCAGGCAACTGCAGAATCGACAAATGAGACCGAAAAGGAAGGTTCAGTGAAAGAGGATTCCAGCTGTGAAGTCAAAAGGAAAAAGAAGAGTCCAGCTGATTCTTCTAGTAATAAGATCATGAAGTGTCTTGGCGAGATAAGAGAGGAACAACATGAACTAATAAAAAGAATTAAGGAACAACATTCTGATAAAATGAAACAAGAAGACAGAAAATTGGATCTTATGTCAAAAATCATTGATGCACTATCTAATAAGCAGTAACAGTCTGTGGCAATAACTTGTAAACATGTTTTGTTTTGACACATGCAGTGAGAGTGACAAAACTGCAGTAATTTGTTTATGAACGTTTTATGATGGAACATATATTTTTACCAAACTTTCAACAACTTTCTGAATTTTAGTTCTGCAAGTTTGTTTGTATTAAATGAGTGCTTATGTGCACTGTACTAAAAGTTTGAGTTCTTGAGTACAGGAGATGCTTACCTTTCCAAAGCAACTTCAGATTTCGCAAAATTGGACAGAGTTCAATGACCAGTAATTTTGTGACAGATGTGAAGAAAATAAAATCATGATAATCCACAGAAATGGTACATGTATGTATACATGACCTATAAAATAAACACTACTGGCTTGAAAACTGTAAGAGGAATTGGGAAGACAAAACATGTAGTAGTACCCTGTATATGGACTAAAGATTTAACTTGATTTGATTTTTGGTGTTTTAATGCCACTTTCAGCAATATTTCAGCTATATCATGGCAACCAGTTATAGTGGTGGAAAAAGCTGGAGTACCCGGAGAGAACCACCGACCATGAGCAAGCAACTGGTAAACTTGACCACTTGTGACTGCGAGTCGAGTGCACCGGTTTTTGTAATTTACAAAGCCGGGCACGAACCCACGCTGTATTGGTGATAGGCTTGTATGAGTTGTTAGGTAATCCAACTATCTAACTCCTTGAGCCACCCGGGCCCTATATAGACTAAAGAAGGTTATACGGACGAACAGTGGTAAAAAATATCTCTGATTTGTATGCATACTACATAAAAGAGAATTTAATAAGGAACAAAAAAAAAATAATCACCATTGGTTGAAAAATAACAGTTCACATACAGAAAACACTCATTTTGGCACAATTGGGCCTCTTGCTTCTATCAATTTTTTTCTTTTTTGTTTCCTGTTCTTTTTCAATTGTATTGACTCATGATTTTGTGTTGGCTGACCCATTGATAAACCTCATGACAAGATCTTTATTTGACAATTTAATAACTTCAAATGAACAAAACGATAAATTACTTAGTCCAAAATTTTTAACAACCTTTGGAACAGTATGGTTCACTTATGGTTTTATTTGTCTACAGTGTGTCTACTATCATTTGTCGCTTTAATGCTGCAGCTGCTGGTAGATTTCCAATTTCAAAAAAGTTATTCACCTCTTCTTCATCTTCAAAACCTTCTCCAATGTATTCTTCCATACTGTCATTTGTTGTCAAACACAGTTCATGCAATACACAACAACTTGATACCACTTTTACAGCCTTAGTAATATCCTTAATGTCCAAGTACTTCAGATGCCTGAAACGACCCTTTAGTGCACCAAATGTTCACTCAATAGCCATCCTGGTACTACTATGAACATAGTTGTATCTGCGCTGCTTTTGAGTTAAGTTCCCATAGTCCTTAAAAGGAGTCAATAACCATGTAGAAAGGCCATGAGCAGAATCTCACAGTAGGTGAGTGTTATTTGGAAACATTGCTGCTTGGTTGTTTTCTATTTTATCAAAGAGAGGGGAGTTTTTCAAAACACGAGAATCGTGTACAGAACCTGGCCAACCAACAAATATGTCTAGAAAATGCATTTTCGAGTCACAAACAGCCTGTAAGTTAATTGAAGCAAATTATTTCCGATTAATGTAGTTCTCTGGGCAAACTACTGGTGTCTTTATAGGAATGTGGCTGCCGTCAATGGCCCCAAGAACCCGTGGAAAGCCTTTTAGGTTCATGAAACCCTGAACAGTTTCTTGAACTTTCTGGGCTTCTGGCCATTTGATGTATTTTTCTAGAAGATGTGCACAAACAACATCTGATAGTCGCTTTACAATATTAAATACTGTAAATTCACAAACTCTATAGTTATCAGCAATGGATTGAAATGGCATTTGACTAGACAAGTATTTGATGAAAATCAATACTTGTTTCTCCATTGGCACGATTCTGTTCTCTTTATATGGCATGAGATCCTGGAGCAAGGAATTAAAGCTTTCCCTATTCATTCTGAATCTTTTTCTGAACTCCCCATTTGTATAGTTAGGGATAATAGTTTCCACATAGATAAGCATGCGTGGCACCTTGTTACGCGTCTGGACAAGTGTTGTCATTATTTCTGTGATCATTGTGTTCTTGTGACTTACGATGGCAACTTTTAAATCATCCTGATCATCATCTACTAATTGCTGAATTAGCGAAACAAGTACTAGATTCCTGTTATACGCCATATTGTAATTTGTAAACTTCAAAAGTCATACATTTAAAACTTATGATTTGTTGACAAAATGGTAAACCAAAACCAGTTTTCAAAACCATAAATTAAACCAACTAAACTAGTTTAAAACCTAAACCATAAACTGAAACCAGTTCGATCACAACAAATTCGCCCTGTAGCAATTTGACAAAGGTCGCATTTATTGCAATCAAACTTGTTTCGGTTAGGGTTTACAGTTTTGCAAACCAGTTTTAAGCTTAATACAAACCAGTTTCTAACTAAACCATGATTTAACATATTTCAGTGAATTGGTGGTTTCTAAAGATGACTGACACTCCAGGTCTAAATGATCTTATAGACCTATGGATAGTTTAACGCAAAGTGAGGATGAAAGTTATGGTGCATGGCTATGTCATATTCTTCAACATTTTGTTCACAGAACATTTCAGTTCACCTTTTTGTTGGCTTTCATGACTAAACGTAGGAAAAAAGCCCTCTGTAAACCGATAACTTGCTTACAACAGGCATTTGTATAAAGATATTTACCTTTCTGGTGTTATTCACATACCCATTCCATTTGTGAATCTTCAACATGAAGTCGAAGCGTACGTGTTCTTCTTTACCTCCGCTGCCGCCATGTTTCAAAACCAAACTGTAAAACCGCCTCTCGTGCGGTTTGCTAAATCTCTGGAACTGGTTGTGGTTTGGATAAACATGAAAACCATTTTGGGTTTCAACCCAGTTTTAAATCGGTTTTCTTAAATAAATGAAAAGTTTAGCAAACCAGTTTGAAACCTTAACCAGTTTGCTTGCAATAAATTCGACCAAAACATAATATAATGGTCCGAGCCTATACTAGTTAGGCGGGCCCGAACGTACAATATCACATTCTAGATAGTCATGGTAGCACCAGCCAAACAAAAAGAGAACAAAATACAAGACAATATCAACTCCTACAAATAGCTGGGGTAATAATAGGAATTGTGAAAGAATATATGCAAACGTAGATTTCCAATATAGTGCGCTCGACGAGTTTATGGAATAACCATTTGAAGACTTTGGGAGCAAATCTGCCAAAGTGTCTAAACAGGATAGGCCCAAATTGGCTAAGGTACCTACACAGGGACTTGCTCCCGCCCCCCGGTCAATAAAAAGATCGACTATCCAAATATACACTAGACAAGGGAGATACAAATGTCGTCGGTAGCCACGCTTCAACTCATTTTATTTCCTTTAATACCCTTCATCTCACCGCTAGTCCTCCTTAATTCGTTTAACAAGATTTTTCGAAACACAGGACTTTACATGTTGATACAAACTTTTGAAAACATTAAAACATTTTCCAGATATATTATTTTCTATTAATTTTTGCCATAAAACTGCTCCCCATATTGTATCAAACGCTCTACTGAAGTCTAAAAAGGTACAGAACAATTTCTTCTTTTTTGAAAGATATAAATTAATAAGGCTATGCAAAATAAAAATATTGTCAGTAGTAGTGAGAATTTCTAAATCCAGCTTGTGCTGATGATAATAAACCAATTTCATCTGATAAACTAGCCAATTTATTATTCAGTATGCATGTGAATACTTTTCCTAAGCAACTCATTAAAGTGATTGCTCTATAGTTCTTTGGATCTTTTGAGCTATCTTTGTTTTTGAAGATAGGTGTTATAACACCAACAGACCAGCTTACAGGAACTACACCTTTATAAAAAATAAAGTTAAACAATTTAACATAGATTGGAATCATAAAATACACAGTATTTTTTAAATATTCATTGGTAACATTGTCTAATCCACTTGCTTTGTCATTGTGTAGATTCAAAATAACATTTTCAATTTCAGCTTGAGATATAAAAGCATTTAATACATCATAATGGTTATTTTCGTTCAAATTAATTACAATTTCAATATCGTCGTTTTCAACTTCATTCATTTCTTTGAAGTAGTTATAAAGTTCGTTCAAAGACACATCAACTGATTGTCTACTCTTTTCTGAACAACGATTCAATATATTCCAGAATTTTTTAGGATTTGATTTAGCAGAGTTTCGGATGTCACAAGTAATTTTGTCTTGATACTTCTCAAAACTTTTATTCATTGCAAATTTATAAGCCTTACTAGTTTCAGATAAGCGAATCCGGTTAGTTTCGCTTTTGAATCTGTTGTATATTTTTCTGGCAGTATGGAACTCTTGTCTTTTATGTTTACATATTTCGTCAAACCATGGGCGATTTACAGACTTGTTTGATTTTGTAGGTCGAAAAGTTCCAAAAGAGTTCTTTGCAGAACTATCAAACAGGTCACAAATCAAATTAACTATTAAATTGATATTTTCCATATCGACTTCGCTACTCGTGTTTTCAAGATTACTCAATTCATCAACCATAAAATTTATTTCTGTACATCTGTCGTCTTCTATAACACGATGAACGAAATCATCGCTTTTAGTAGGGTCCCAACGTTTTGCCCTCGCGTTACCTTTAGATTTAAAGTNTTCTTCTATTTCGTCGTTGTCTGGAGCACCCAGACAACTTAGTGATAAATATAACGGTCTATGAACGTCAGAAAACATTGGAGAATACTCCTTTACCTCAAAATCTGAAATATGTGATAGCAGCTTGGATGAGCATAAACAATAATCAATGACAGTTAAGTCTTTACACGTGCGTTCACCAATTAACCCATCTTTTCCAGCTCTACCATTCATACATAAATATTATTTTTTCTACAAAAATCGAACAACTTGTGACCATATGCATTAGGCCTACTTGTACATGTGCTTTTCCTATGCAATGGCAGATTTGCACGTGTAAGATTTTCATTACTTATCAAATCTGGTTCATCATTTAGATTGAAAATATCTAATAGTGACTCATCAGGCTGTACAAAATCTTGCAGATTGTCAGTTTTAGCATTAAAATCTCCATAGAGGCAAATACATTCTCTATTTTCAGAAAAATTAAACATTTCAGACTCAATTTCAGAAAATGCATCATCTGATGTGTATTTGGTTTCTCAGGGGGGACATAAACACAGCCTACTAAAACATTTTCTAGGTCAGAGCAAATGATACCTTTCAATTTAAACCATAGTACAAATTCTGATTCTGATTCTATAAATTCAATATAATTGACATATACCCTTTTTTGTCAATTTCATGAAAAATGTCCACATTTTTCACTTTTTTTTTAAACAAGACATTGAATAAATGAAAAATAAAACAGGCAAGGATAATGTTTGTAAGGGAAAGCTTTCCTTTCTATGTGATATCGTTAACAAATTAAGCTGTCTACAATTCTTCCAGGGCAGGAAGATGCAAAAACAAAAACATGCAAAACTCGTCATATTCTAATATCATTTGAGACATGATTATCTCCCTTGACGAAATGCTAAATATATAGCATTTTACACACATAATGTATTATTGATAAGGAAATTACTGTATTAAATTTGTATTTCAGTTTCTCCCATTATGACGTCGTTTTAACCCCGCTACTTGGTGTAAAAATCTTTAATCCTCTAGAGGATTAAAATGTCTCGTGCCTTTCCCCGCATTTGACTCGTTTGACGGCTTTTGAAATAAAGTTCGTGTTAAATAATGGGAGAAACAAATACTCGGCCTTCAGTTCCCCATGTGGGTTAAGATATTTCTCCACTCTCGAGAGTTATATCTCCGTAATGCGTTGGAATTCTTTCATCGGGTTTTCGATATTAGATTTAATGTAATATATATTTTCTGAGAAGTGT
Organism: Gigantidas platifrons; assembly: GCA_002080005.1. Lineage (NCBI taxonomy): Eukaryota > Metazoa > Mollusca > Bivalvia > Mytilida > Modiolidae > Gigantidas > Gigantidas platifrons. The sequence continues at coordinate 39,080 of MJUT01031503.1, forward strand.
ATTTTCCGAAAAATAAATTTTAGGCTGGAATGGGACTTTAACTTTTTATACATCTAGATATCTAAAAAAAATGAGAGCCGTCTATCACTCGACAATCTTAACCTCACGAATGGGCTAAAAGTATGCTATCTCTCGTGCAGGGACGTGAATTGCTGAGACTTGAATTTAGCCTTTCCGGGATAGTTTACACTCATTGATAATAAGATCAAAGATTATTTACATTGCGGGCAGAGATCCACGAATTGAATTTATTAGGACAGTGAAGCCATTTAATGAAATATTGTTGATCGTTTCCTTAATTTTCGTCTTCAGAATGTTCTCTAATTTTCCATATGTCATCGTCCCGTACATCTACTTTCTGCAATTCCGACTGATAGAACGTTCCATTAATTTCTTCGTTATGAAAATCCTTCAATCTATATAGTAGGAGTCCACCACGCATTATTCTTTGGGTAACTTTAAATATTTCACTAGTTTATTTTTCGTCGTATATATTCTCTTGTAAATATATTTCGTATATGTGATTCTGACGTTATCCCCTACTTTAAAACGAAAAGGTTTCCGTATTGTCTTGCTTAAATTACTTTCAGTTGAAACCTTTTTAGGCCAATACATTTTCCACCACAGGTTGGTTTCTTTGCCTTTAGTCACCTTGTTCGGAGGCATACCTATTGTTCTGTGGTATGTTTTGTTATAACTTCCAGCAAATTTCTGTATTTTGTGCAAACAAATGTTCGATCCGTCTCTGTTTCAAAAGAGACTCTACTAAGCGTGATCTAAATTCTTGGCCTTTATCGGTTCTTATTCTGCTAGGCGATCTCTCTTCAGCAAATATGTTTTTCAAAGCTTTCATTACAGATTCACCTCTCTTGTCCTTCAGTGGTCGCAGCCATACGTATTTGGAGAATATGTCGATTGCCACCAATTTAAAGTTATATCCACGATTATATTTTGAAAATTTTGTCATATCCATTAAATCTACATCCCATTGGTCGTCTATGGCATCACAACTACTCTGTTTCATTTGGCTGGTCTTTTTATAGGTCTTTGCAGACTATATGGTTCCTGTCGTTGTAGCCATTTCTTTATCTTATATTTACTTAGAACGAATTTTCCATCTTTTCTGACGAATCTGCATGTATAATTTAACTGGGCCGGCAAAACTTGCAGGATTTGACGAACCGTAATATATTTTCTTTAAATATTGTTCCCAAGAAGCCATCTGAACTGTGTGGATATTTCAAATAAAATGAAATATACAGAGAATAATGTTCTATTATATATGTCAGTCCTCCTCCTCCTCCTCCTCCTCCTCCTCATCATTACTAGCATCATTTTCATCAGAATTTTCATTATTGATTACTTCATCAAGGTAATTTTCCAACATATGTTTATACTTTTACAGCTGTCTTGTAGTCCATGCCATCTTCTAGCAAGCTATCGACAACCTTCATGACTTCAGAATGTAATTTCCCATTCTTTAATTGAAGTATGTATTGAATTAAAGTACCATAGCTGGACATGAATTGATCCAAAACAACACCATTTAGTTTTCGATTGGCTTCTAGTCTTGCTTCTGCTTCAGTTAGACCATCGTTCACATATTTATCAACTAAGTTGATTCCCATTTGTCTTCGTTTGACTCTCTAGCGAGTTCGGATAATTTTGTGAAAGCTATATCTTCCCCCTCATCAATAATAGTCTGCTCTTCTAAGCGTGCCTTCTTAGATTCTTTATAAGCATCCTCATCGTCTTCTCTTTTTCGCCTCAGATCGTTATTTTCTGGACATCATCTATTCATATGTCTAGCCAAATCGGATATGTTTTCAAAGATCAATCCACATTCATCACATATTCATCACATTCATCTTCAATATTTCTATGATCTTTCTCAAAGTCTCTCAAATACGTCTGTTCACTGTGGGGTTTATCTTCAAACTGACTGACTTCTCGGGTGTCTCTGATTATATACTCCTCCACCCTGCCACCCATCATATTTGGGGAACAACTTTTATTATCAGGCACGCTGTCGAATATAGCTGTCTTTAATCTATCTTCTGTGGTGTTTTGTTTTAGGTCTGTAAACAGATATCCATAAGGTCTTTTTGTGGCCTCTGTGTATTTAATCATGAACTTTTTTAGATGACTGGGATACATCTGTCTAGCAAGTATGGCTGGTCCGATTTGATCTCTTGGATTCTTAAATAAGACTATATATTGTGTATTGATACTCATAGTTCTGTTTTCTTTTCCCTTGGAAAAGCCGTTCTGCAATATACATGCAACACTGATATTCCTGTGATGACTACCCTCTACGAAGAGCTCACACACGTCTTTACTGTTCGTAGCATCTCTCATCAGATCGTCGATGACGATTAAACTGGGATATCTAGTGTCTATATACGAGTCATCATTCAGGTTTTCAGGCAAACTTTGCAGAAATAGTATGTTTTGGATCGTACATTGCATTTCACTGAATAAAGGTTGCCATCTCTTGTAACACCATATGATTCGTTCTGGTGGTGGGTTGAACATGGTCTTAGCACGGATCAATAACCTGTGCATCCAACAATTTTTTTTTCCTCTTTCGTAATTTTTCACACAATTGATAAAATGAGAAACACGACGAATGTCACTTGTAGAACAGGAACTTCCTACCTTCCAGAGTATTTTATTTATTTTATTTCGCCCCAGGTAGAGTTCGCGTTGCTCAGTCTAAAGGTTTCGGTGTAGTTGTTTGTCTACTATTATTTGTTTTTTTGTCCTTAGTCAGTGTCTGTCTTTCTTCGATTTACGGCTTCAGATTACCCATATCTTCAAACTTTTTTTTATCAGAAATATTTTCCAAATACGGGTTTCAGAATGGATCTACTTTGAAATTATGACAGCAGTTGCACAAACATATCACTAGTACTGAGACTAGAGACAAGACTGAATACACTATATCATCAAGGCCATATTTTTTGTTAAATAGAGGGTACAGTACATGTGAACAGTAATTATCTAGATAAAGCAAAACAAAAAACAAAACAAAACAAAACAAAGCAAAACAAAACAAAACAAAACAAAACAAACAAACAAACAAACGATACTAATTAAATAGAGAAATAGTCAACAAAACCAACAAACTTACAAAATAAAAAATCAAATGCGTGCGAAACCAAATTCGTCGAAAGTTTCAACATCTCATATCCATACCAGGGGCGTAGCTAGCCTTTTTTGCAGTGCAAGCAACCAAACCTGGAAGGGGAGGTCCCCCCCTCCCGAAATTGTTTTTGACTAGATGCAAAATGGTGGGTTCTGAGGTGTTTTCATGGATATATTGAATACATAAGCAATACATTGATTTCATGATTTTGTTAAGACAGAATTTACTTAGAATTGCCCAAAATCTGTTCTTCGTGTCTTCGCAGACACGAACTTCTCCATAACTTTGTCTAAATCCACACTGAAATCGCGATGGATATGCCTTAATGATAGCGATGACAACCTATCGTTATTCATTGTTGATCGTACATATGTCTTCAACCGACGTAGTACACCGAACGATCGCTCTGTGGTAGCACTTGTTACCGGCATTGTTAACATGATACACAAGATGGTATCTATAGAAAGATATAGCACCGCGTTTACCGCATCAAGTGTCTCACAAAGTGAAGTTGGCATCTAATCGCGAGGTGTTATACTCCAGAGTGTTCCCCTTCGAGCGACCTCTCTCTTGAATTCGTCTAAATTACATGTCAGGTCAGTCTGGTATGTCTCATACAATGTCGCGATTTGTTCGTTCGTAATATTTCCTATAACACGAGGAAGCAGATACTGTGCATAGAAGCGATTTTCTGATTTTATCAGACGCGACTCCAATTCCATTATCATGTGGTCTATAAACGCATAGTACAAAGAAACTTTCCAATACTGTTTTGGCGTGTCTGCAGGGTGATTGGCTCTGGTAGTCTGTATTCCACATCGCCTCGGCATATTTTCAACGGCATCGAAAGGTTCTGTTAAATCTAATGCCGATTGATACAATTCATCCCAAACTGATTCATCGAGTAGTTCAGCTCTTAACAACTAAATTACAGTTTTACATTATTTTGTAGCCTCCAGCAGGTCACATTCGATACCTTGCAGGAATTTCGACAGATACACCGTACTCTGTAAAATGTGTTCGGATACTACCAGAGCTATAACAAATTCAAATCTAGTAATAGATGCAAGGTATTGTCCGGCTTTGTCATCTCCTAGTCCTTGTAATCGTTCCAACGCATGAACCACTACAGGAAATGATGTTTTAAATACGAACAGTGCGTCGGCTCGACTCGACCACCGCGTTTCGCAAAGTGTGCGCAGTTTGGTCCGCTTGTCCATATTTTCCTTTGTAGTTGCATCGGAGTCTAACTCTGGGTAAAATGCTTATAGTTTTTTCGATGAATAATCGAACGAAAAGGCAACTCTCTGCACGGTTGACATTACATTTCTAACAGATGTATCCTTGCAACTATGGACTATGGCCAAATTCAAGCAGTGAGATTTACAGTGAACGTACATGGCACGTGGAACAATTTGAAGTATTCTTGCTTGAACCCCATTATATTTGCCAGACATATTGGCGGCCCCGTCATAGCCTTGTGCCCTCATATTCATGGTATTGATAAAATTTGAAATGCCGTAATTTTTATGACATTGAATTTTCCCAAAAAGCCACAACGAGACTTTGTTTTCCACTTTTTTTAAATTTTATTATTCCTTATTTATTTTATTTTTTTTGCATTTTTTTTTCAGCACGCCGATGTGCACGCAATTGCGTGTTGGCGTATAGAGAGCTAGGCGCCTGCATACAAGGCATTATATGTGTATGATATAATTATTGAGGAATCCAAGGGTATGGAAATAGTCACCACTTTGCTAATCAATATCCTATCATATGCTTACAAATCACGAGAGATGATATTGGTAATTAGATATTTGGTTCAATGTTCCCCAATGTGTCCTGTTATATTTATTGCATTTAAATTATGCTTAATATCATCGGCTCCCATTAATAGAACTATTGATACTAGTATCATTCATATGACAATTCTTGTGTCAACGTCAATAAATATATCATGGATAAGGTTCAATATTATGACCTTTTAAACAACAATGCTGTCACTCAGATATATGCGAGGGCCTGGAATTTACTCAAATGTTGATAACATTTGCATGACCTCGTCATTGACCTTATACGTATATGTATGTTTGGGGAATCGATTATGTCCCTGTTTTCGATTATCAATTGCATTTTTGAAGGTGTGTTGTTTTTTGTTTTCATTTTAATTTTGTTGTATATTAAAAATAGTATGCTGGTTCTTGGTCTAACACAATCCCTTTCAACATTATTTTCATATGTTAGTGCAAATTCACCAAAATAAAATCATATAAATCAGCAGGTGTTCACACGGATAAATTTTCTGAAAATGCACTAGTTTCCATACTATCTGCTACTTGGGAAAGTAAAATTTTTGCATATTTATATATAATGACTGTAGCTGGCAAATATGGCACACCCTATTTAACTAATATCATTTCATAGGTTTTGGGCAAATGAAGCCAAAGTTTTATTTACAAACCCACTTGGGATTTGTCTTCGTGAGTTTAAAGACCAACAATACTTTTAGGTAAGTAACACATACTAGTAAAGCATATATCTGTATTTAAATGTTTTATTAAAAACATATCACATCAAATACTAGTACAACATATCACTATTACACTGACATGAAACAAAAACTGAAAATCAAAATGAATTGGAATAATACTGAAATATGTGTTAACAAGTATATCAGGTAAATTTAAGCTGTGAAAATTATTGTAGTTTTAATGAAGAACTCCTGGTATTTTAGAAAATAAGTATTGTATTTGAAATTTTCAATTTGCAAACTGAGAAATATAACACTTCCCGTCTTCATTTGTTTCACATGTCTCAAATGGCAGGTTATCTTACGACCGGAAATAACCTATCAGTAGTGAACTACAATGCAATATAATAGACGGAAAGGCATGTAATAAAAATCCGGAAGAAATTAATAGCTAATACTTGTAATCCCTCTAAGGACACTTTCGGAAAATAAAATCATCTTATGGAAATGAAGTCAATTTATTAAATAGTAAACTACATACTTCCTTTACTATAAGTATATGATAGACTACTTGATCCTGTACTCTATATGAGCGGTCAAATTGCATTGACTAGATACATTTTTGTTATATACAGTCACTGACCAAGACATAGTTGATCTGGTTCCTGATCCTTGTTGAGAAATGGCAACAGTGTAACCGCAGACATCATAGAGGACACCATCAAAAAACGATTAAAACGACGCTTCCTTTTTAAACAGAAATAAAATAAACAGAAACAAAAGCATAAAATGATATACAAATTATACAAACTACATATTTCAACAAAAAATTATATCGTTTTTCTTTGTTTAAGACTAAACAAGCTTATGTTTTTATGTTGTCGTTTTTAGCATCTATGTTGTCATATTTATGTTGTAGGAGTTTCATTCAGATTTTCATGGTCATGTTGTAATATTTGTATCCAGATTGTCAGTTTTATGTTGTCTCCTTTTGCATCCAGATTGTAATTTTTATGTTGTTTCCTTTTGCTTCCTGGACAAAAATTAATTTCGATCCTTTTTAAAAGTGATATTTTAACGATATTATGGATTATATGGGCGTGCAAAGTATTTTTGGATTGTTTTTACAATTAAATTGAAAAGAAACAACCTTCGTCACGAGTTGAAAAAAATATATGTTAAAACGAGCTTTAACATCCCTTTAAAAGAAATTAAATTAATTCATGATGTTTCTGAAAGTTGACATTACAAAAAAATGTAGTAATTACTGAAATGCTTTCAAGACATTTACAAGAAGGAGGAGAAATACCGGTATTTGAAATAGGTGGCGAAGAATGGTGCAAAATCCTTGCCCCATTTTTCTATACTTATAAAGGAAAATTTTTACAGGTAAAATAAAAAAATTTAGCAAATTATACCAAATTGATGTCTTTAATTCACTGGAAAAAACTAAGTCCAGAACTGTGAAAAATTTTGGCATCATGACCCCTAGGAAAAAGGCTTTTTCCTCCCTCTCCATATCTTATCCTAGCCCTAGGCCTTAAAAAAAAGAAAGAAACCACAAAGAATGCGTGGACAATTCCCTTTATACAAACTTCTTTGCAAGAAAGATTTGTTATTTTCTTCCTCAATGTTCTTGTTCATTTACAAATGAAGATTTGTTTTCATTCATTGTCTTAAAACCATAGAAGTAGGCAGCGTTTCATATTGTGATAGGCAGCGGAAATTCACCAGCTACCAGCTACTATTGAAAACCCTGTCATCAAATTGCACAGGTTGAATCTCCATTTTACATTGAAACTTATTGTCAAATATACAATTACATTCTCATTCTAGTTCTTGAGAATAATGACATGTTCTACTTTTTTTGCAACACATATGCCGTATGTTTGGATCCCATGACTCTGGCCCATTATTGGTTGATTTGATTTGATTTTTGGTGTTTTAACGCCACTTTCAACAATATTTCAGCTATATCATGGCGACCAGTTTTAGTAATGGAAGAAGCCGGAGTACCTGGAGAGAACCACCGACCATGGGCAAGCAACTGGTAAGCTTTATCACTTGCGGCTGCGAGTCGAGTGCACCCTTTTTGTGAAAAGAAAAAAGCTCGAACTTGTCAAACTCAAAGCCAAATAAAACTGGACAAGGGTCTGAAGGGCTTTACTTACTGGAATGTGACCCTAATGATGGATATTCGCTATTTCATTCTTTCTTTCTATGATCCAAACGTCATATTCTTTCAGTCTTTTGCGGAAAATAAAAGTTTTGAACGATCTTGTTATGTGATGTCAGTTAACCGGAAACTCTTTTGTAAGGCGGAAGTGAGAAAATATTGAGGCTCCAAATAGGTGACATAAAAAACATAGTTGATTGGCATGAAATGGGGTAAATTATATATCACAAGTGGGAGTGTTTCGTCTATTACGGGAGGATAATACCAGAACATAACACGAAATAAAAAAACATCATAAGGCAATGATCCATAGCCGATGTTAAGTTATTTTAGAAGTTGGTGCTTATAATTAGCTTGTTAACCATGACTATGATATATAGAGTGCACGTGTTATAACAAAAATTCTAGTATCTGAGATACACAAGCAAGTTTGCATTCCTATTGCCAAAACCCAGGTTGACGAAAAAATAAATATACGGACAATTTTAATCTGACACCCTCACATTCCATCCCATTTTAAATCTGTTTATCTTGTAAATCTTAATGAGCTCAATGAAACTTTTTAACCCCCCCTCCTCCAACCACCACATTTCGACACACTAACAACCCGTTCTCAGACAATATTGCTTTATTTGAATTTTTTTAATGTAAATGCTTTAAATATTAGATGTATTTTTATCTATATAGTCAATTACAAAAAAAGGTGCACTCGACTCACAACCGCAAGGGATAAAATTGACCAATTGCATTCCCATGGTCGGTGGTTCTCTCTGGGTACTCCAGCTTCTTTCACCACTAAAACTGATCGCCATGATATAGCTGAAATATTGCTGAAAGTGACATTAAAACACCAAAAATCAATCAAGATCAATATATTCTGGTCGCTCTATTGAAATATTGATATTTGTGTGACAGACCGTCTAAAACTGGAAATATGTCAGGGATACATGAAATAATTATGGCTTGCGCTTGATCTAACCATGAAGCTTTTTTTTAAATCCCCCACCATCCGACACACTAATCAACCCTTCTCAGATAATATTGCTTTTTATTGAATTTTCTTTCATGCAAATGCTGTAAATTTGAGATATATTTTTATCTATAGTACAGTCTATATGTTCAATATGTTAAATCTCTTCAAGTTAATATCCAGAAGCCTAAGTATGACCAGAGCCCTAATGCAAACGCCATTCGACATTTTCGAATAATTAGAGACATAAATCAGTTCTAAACGACTTATCTAAAGGTCGAACCATTATACTATATTTTATCTGTCTGGAGCTAGTTTTAAACTTTCAAGTTGATCTATTATACCAATATTAAGAACTTGAGCTATCATTCTTAAACCAAATTTAAAGAAAATATTATTTTGTATATAATAATTAAGGCGTATTACTCGGAAAAGAAAATATTGTATATAGCACTGAAATAATCCTGCAGCCCAAAAAGAGTGAGTAGACTACTGCTCAAATTTCAAAATATTCTGAGAAACACTACTCAAGTTATCATACGACATAATGTAAAAATCCTATTTTCCGTCATATCAAGTCCAATAACTCTGGAACGGCAAAAGTGAAAATCGTCACAAATGACAGGGATCCTCCTCTCTTTACCGGTAAGCTGCTGATGCAATTTCAAAACATTCTGAGAAACACTACTCAAGTTATCATACGACATAGGGTAAAAATCCTATTTTCCGTCATATCAAGTCCAATAACTCTGGAACGGCAAAAGTGACAATCGTCAAAAATGAAAGGGATCCTCTTCTCTTCACCAGTAAACAGCTATTAAAATTTTAAAAGATACTAAGAAACACAACTCAAGTTATCGGACGACATAAGAGTTGTCTACAGACGGACGGACATGGTGAAACCAGTATACTCCCTACAACTTAGTTGCGGGGGGTATAAAAATACACACGCTAATACCGTCAAACCAATCCCGTTATGGATCGTCTAACTCAAATATAGCATATATAAATCAACGAAAATGACCAACATTCCGGTATAAAAAACCTCTACGATATAACTGAAATATTATTGAAAGTGGCGTTAAACACCACAATCATATCCCGATATGAAAATGATTGCGTATATCCAATAACTTAAATGTTTTTAGCTTCTGATATATAGACAATACTGAATAGACAATAGACAATATTTTATTTGCACAAACACATTTACAATAAAAGGCCGTTGGCCACTGGTCCCCCGACGCCAAGGTTATATCGTAAGATTAAATTTTGAAACTACTGTAAACTAGAGGGTCAGGTGAGCCTGTATCACTCATAATTCTGAAAGGGGACCATCCAAGGACCATTTTGAAGTAAAAAA
>MJUT01031503.1:49508-71447 GCA_002080005.1 Gigantidas platifrons
TCATTATCGAACTTGACCTAGATATTCATAAGATACACTTACATGCCACACCTAGCTTCAATTTGACTTTTCATTCACAAGTTATCATCTGGAAACCAATTCGGGACACACGGACAAGTATAAAAAGGGATGTAACTCTGGTCAGATTTGTCGAAAAATGATCCCTATCGAACTTGACCTAGATATTCATGAGATACACTTACATACCAAACCTAGTTTCAATCTGAATATTTGTTCCCAAGTTATCATCTGGAAACCAAATTTTTAGCAATTTTGAGGTATAAAAAGGGGCACAACTCTAGTAAAAATAGTCGAAAAATTTTCATTATCGAACTTGACCTAGATATTCAAAAGATACACTTACATACCAAACTTAGCTTCAATCTGACTTTTCATTCACAAGTTATCATCTGGAAACCAAAAAGCACACGGACGGACGGACGGACGGCACCCATTTCTATAGTCCCCTTCGACGAAGCGTCGGGGGGCAATAAATGGTTATGGCGAACATTGACAATACACTATAACAAATGATTATGGCACTGAGTTAGGCCATGTGAGTGACAGTGGTTTATACATGTATATAAGTACATGTACAATTATGGTAAATAAGAATTACACAGTTTTTCTTTTTAACAAGCATTCATCTATAAAATTAACAGTTGTCTTTAATACAGCATATTAATCAGTATTCAATAATGTAGACAGAATCCCTCTTGAGAAAGGAACGTGGATTCCAATTTGAGTAAATTGCATTTAGTTTCTGAATATAATTATCTCTAGCTGGTTTATTACTTGAACAATTTAAAAAGAAATGTTCTTCGTCTTCAATTTCTCCCATGTTACATGACAGACAAATACGATTCTGTTGATGGACTTGAAAATATCGTCCTCGTTCTATCTCAAGGGAGTGAGCACTAATACGAAATTTACAGAGTGTTGATCTGTCTGATTTGAATTTCAAGACATCAACATAGTGCGGTCTAATACATATTGAATGTACACTGGAAAAACATTCAAATTTAGTACTACCTGTGATTAAATTATTTTAAATTTGTAAGGCTTGTTTATTTCTCCAAAAGTGGGTTTAAAACAGTAAAAGATATATGGGATCAAAATAGTAAAACATTTGTAAATTCCACTGAAATTTTCAATAGACTGCGTGATAAAAGAAACTGGATTGCCGAATACAGCCGTATAAAAGCATCATTTTCTCACGAACTACTCCTCATGCTCAAATCAGACAACATTAACCAAGAAAATACTAAAAGCTATCCATTTACAGTGAAAAATACATGCGAATTTATAAAAAGTGATAATATTCTAGAAAATAAAAAACTTCTCTTTAAAGATATACAGTATTTTTTTGCAATAGAAAATATTCCAATATGTCAAAAAAAATGGGAAATTCATTTCGGAGTAAAATTACCATGGGAAGAAATATGAGGTAGACATTTTATCAATCTCGCAAATAGAAAATCCAAACAATTACAATGGAAAGTGCTACATAGAATAATATATACAGAAGAAAGGTTACAAAAGATGAATTTACAAATGTTTTACTATTTTGATCCCATATATCTTTTACTGTTTTAAAACCACTTTTGCAAATGGTAGTTGTCATTTCTGTAAAGACCCCGAAAATGTAATGCATCTTTTTGTCAACTGTAAATTGGTAGATAGTGTGTGGACAGAAATTTTCCAAAAAAAATAAATGAATTTTATGAACAAAATGAAATTAAAACTATATCAAAATCAGAAAATACGATAATCTTAGGAATAAGCCATAGAGACGACGAAATTAACGCAATAGTTAACACGATTTTGACAACCACAAAGTGGATTATTTGGAAAGAACGAAATGTTGCTAAATACCAAAAGAGAAAAATTACTAAATTGAAAATTATCAATTTAATTAAAAGCGGAATTTCATTCATATTTTCTCTTGCCAAAAGTAAAACGGGAAATAATATTTATACAGAAATGACAAATATTTTTGTATTAACTGTTTCCATACGAATTAATGTACATGTATCTATGTCAGGTTATTGTAAATCACCAGATACACACTCCCTTTTAGTATATTGTTGTATTAACACATATATATTGATTATTTCTTACTTACAAAGTTGTCTGTTAATATGTAGATTCGTATAGTGTATATGTTATGTTATTTATTAATCCAACTGCATTTTCCCTATAATTCCATTTGAATGAATAACACAATATTATGATAATTTTAGGTCCCAAGAATGAAAATAGAAAAAAAAACAGTATGTAAGAATAATTAGCCACATTAGTTTTTCTATTTTCTACAGTAATAATTGTTATAAAAATAAAGTTAAAAAAAAAATATATATATGGTATTTGTTTAAACATATAAAATCTAAAAAGATGGAACTAAGTTTCATCATACTTTATAAAAATTGTTGTTAGAAAATATGAAAAAACGAGTTAAATCTAGGTGTAAAATAAAGCATAAACAGGAAAATACAGTTGGTTATTGTAGTTAATTATATGAAATTATGTTGTATATACATGTATTTGTATTTTGTAAATAATAATAAAAAAAAAAGAAAAAAAAAGGCTTGTTTATTAATTCTTCGGTGTATTCATTTCACGTAATAGCTTATAGTTGTTAAATTTTGGTTTAAATGGACAAAGCCCAATTTACTTAACCACTCTTTTACAGTTATAACCCAAATACTGTTTTCTTCAACATTTCTGAAAATTTTATAAAAAAAAAAAACTATCTTGAGAGTTAATAATATGTACCAGAAATTTTATTGCCGCTAGCTGGATTTAAGTCTTCAGGGGTTTTCTATTGAGTTCAGCTAGACAAGCAGCATTAGAAGCTTTGCAGTGAACGCCTAGAATTTCATTCATAAATTTTAGTTGTAAATTTTCAAAAGGTTCAGTGTCTTTGAAGTTACTACCAACTCCCCACACTTCACTACCATACAATATGATTGGGACAACAAGAGTGTCAAATATTTTTTTTTTTAAATCACAAGGGTTATTTAGGCTAATTGTCTTTTTTTTTATTTTTTACCAGACTTTACAGCAGTTTTCCATGAGTATTTTTGATGACATGTTTAAATTACCTGTGTATTTAATATGTAAACCTAAATAGATGCAAGTCATGAGACTTGTTTGACTATTTTAGCGAAAAATGCTAGATTCTCTGTTTAATGATGATGGTACTATGCATAATATTTTAAGACATGCCCTGTTCATCAACTGAAAAAAGAAGCGAATGTTATCCCTGTTCTTTCACCACTTAGAGCTTCGATGACAATTGTTATCATTGCTGTTTTCACCCAATGTTGAAAATCATACTGGTAATTCTTTTGGAAACATTGTATGTGCTCTAGTCAAACTACAGCGAACATGATTTATCTCATCAGCACCCATGTTCGTCCATGTTTTGATCGCTACGACATACAACATTCGATCACAAACGCAACTGGCGGAATCGTGGATCCAAATCATGACAACAGCCTACTATTTTGAAAGTAAGGCACTGTTATTTTAGAATAGAAGACGTTTCTGGACTCAAATGACAAATTATAAATAAGCACGGGGATTAATGCGATTTGGTGAGAATATTCTGAAGAAGGTATCATGGGCATCCCATTTGCTTGAGAACCGATAACTTGTCCTTGCATGGGGTTTACATTGCTTATCCAAAATCTGCAAGTAAATGCATATCGGTGGTGTTAATCAAGTTGAGATTAGGATTCCGAAGACATGTTCGGTCAGTTTCTGCATCCTACTCTCAATGAGATTACGGTGGTGTGCAGAAATCTGTTCAGTCAGTACAGGATGAAGCAGACACAAGCATTAATTCCGCCAGGTCAAGCATAAAGGTAGATTAATATGATTAAATCACCCGTCTCCGACGTTTGTACGATATTAATTTATTATTATCTTCGAAAGATGAAAGATGGTTTCATATATCATAAACACACAAATGGTCAACCTCATGCGCCTGTACACGGAAAATGTAAATCGGTGTTTGCAGAATTTTTTTTTATATTAGGGACCGACCATTTAACTTGCTGGGGAGGGTATGTTTTTTTTTTTCGTTCAGACATTTTTTTTTCGGACAACACGAGATTTATAATTTTTTTTTTGTCGCGCAAAGCGCGAAATTTTTTTCCAGAATTTAACATTAGGTTATATGTCAAAAACTCTGAATCAGATTTTTTTTCCCTCCACCAAAATCATAATGTTTTTTTCATTGATTGGGAATCAGAATATTTTTTTTAGGAAAAAACCATACCCCCCCTTCAAGTTAACTGGTCGTTCCCTTACCAACATCACATGTGAAGCAACATCAGCTAAACTGGCATTGGCAAACAGTGTGCAGAAATCTATTCAGTCAGTACATGAAGTTCGCCAAGCTTATCGGATGGAGTTACTGAAGCTAATATAAGTAGGATTCTATAAGAAACTGAGTCTTTATGACCTAATTAAAGGATAGCTAAAAACAAATATCATTAATTCATTAAAATTAGGTTTGAATCTTTCTATCTGGTAGCAAGCATCGGAGCCAGACAATTATTCTGCCACATGAGTAATTTTTTAGATAGCAGGAGGAAAACATGACTAGAACCAGTAATATTTTAGATAGCACTGGCGGAAAACATGGCTAGAACCAGTAATCCTTTAGATACTAGTAGGACTGGAGGAAAACATGGCTAGAACCAGTAATATTGTAGATAGCTCTGGAGGAAAACATGGCTAGAACCAGTAATCCTTTAGATAGTACTGGAGGAAAACATGGCTAGAACTAGTAATCTTTTAGATAGCACTTGAGGAAAACATGGCTAGAACCAGTAATCTTTTAGATAGCTCTGGAGGAAAACATGGATAGAACCAGTAATCTTTTAGATAGCACTGGAGGAAAACATGGCTAGAATCAGTAATCTTTTAGATAGCACTGGAGGAAAACATGGATAGAACCAGTATTTCGAAGGACATGTGTTATATGAATTTCAGGAAATGTATATGTCAAGGTAAATCGGTTCATTTTATATAAGGATGTGTATGTTTTAGTAAAGTTATGTATTATTCGACATTTAACAAAGAATTAATAATAATAATAATAATAATAATAATCTTTATTGCATATACAACCCTTTTGGGTATAGCAATACAAACATAAACTAACATTAAACAGACCATGTATATATACATGTATAAACAAATACAACTAATAATCAGTCAATTATTCGAGGAGTTAGAGTTATGGTGTTTAATGCCATTTTCAACAATATTTCTGTTATAAAGTTGCGGTCAGTTTTATTGATAGAGGAAACCGGAGTACCAGGAGAAAACCACAGACCTGCCATAAGTGACTGGCCAATGTTGTATCCAGTAAACCTCGCCATGAGCGGGATTCCAACTCCCAACTTTAGTGATGATAGACACTCATTGCATAAATAGTTGTAAACCCAACTACCATACGATCACAATGATGACGACCGCTATTTATTCGATATTGAATGGGAATAAGAAATAAGGAGCTAACTTGATGTTTCCTTATTGTTGAATATGCTACCTCCAATCTAATTAAAATTAGATCTCCGTACTTGCTCTCTATTTTCTATCGGTTGTTTGGTAGCAAAAACTTTAATTATGTCCACAATAACCAGCAGTAGACATGCTGCCATATTTGTTATGCAGCATCATTGTGATATGTAAATCTAGATTTGTACAAAAACATAGATCACTGGATCTATGGAACCTGCACCTTGGAATTTGGAGTTTCACATAAGCTCCAATGAGGAAAATTGAAAAAAGAAGATTTTCTTAAGAGGCAGTGATGGAAATCAAACTTTAATTGCATTAATAATCATTTTAATACATATATGCAAGGGTGCAAAATTTAGACAACAGGGTAAGTGTGGTCCAATGTTTTAGGGGTCAAAAATTTCTTACCTTCAATGAAAAGAATTTAAACAAATATTCTTACAACCAGGAAATGAAATATAATTCTGTTTGGTGTGAAATTCACTTTCAAAAATAGATTTTAATCTTGTATAAAAGCACTAGTGTATGCTAGGTCTGAGCCCTGAGGGTCTAAAGTTTAATGTACCAGTAATTGGGAAATTTTCAATTTTATTTTTCAAGAATCATACTTTATGAAAATGCAACTTGTCATGTTCTATCTATCTAAAGTTTTGCTCTAAGTTAACATAAAATTTGTTCATGCCATGATATAGCTGAAATATTGCTAAATTTAGCATTAAACACCAATCAATCAATCAACCAAGCAGGAATAAGCCATTATTAACTTGCTGCGGTGTTGCATGTATTTCTGAGGCAGTAAAATAAAAAATACAAAAAACCTTATGATATTTTTTATTTTAAAACTATATATAGACTGACAACAATGATAAAACAAGACATGTAAAGAAGTAAAAATTTACTATCTAAAATAGGTTTATGTTTGGTTAATGGTGTTCAACGCCACTTTCAACTATCTAAGATAAAAAGACAAATAAAAGTACATTTGTATACCAAAAGCCATATATAAAAGTAACAAAAATAAAAACATGTTATAAAGGTCTGTAGGTCTATTGTATTTTTTTACACTGTACATCTATTTTTAGAATAAACGCAAAGAAAAAATTAGGTTTTGGAAAATAAAAAAGTAAAAGATATTGTCAACGAAAAGATTTTCTTTTGAGAAACAACATTTGTAACATCAAACTGCAAAATTTCAGAACTCAAAGTCAAAGAATAAAAAAATTACAATTTGTCAACCAATGGTAGTAAATTTTCCAAAAGTAATCTATGTTGCCATGCTCATCTTGTACAGGTCTAAAGAAAATGATGTTTACTTTAGTTTTAGAACTGCACTTCAATTACTTTTTGGTAGACATGTGTGTGTTATCATAAAAATATAGTTCTTTGCTTTGTTTTGATTTATGAATTATACAAAAAATTATAATCAAATTATGATGCAACCACAACCCATATTTATTTACACAAACATTTCATTTTCTGTCAAAATGTTAATATGTTTCTTATACTGGATATCTTCAAATTATCCTACTGCAAATTTATTCTAAAATGATCCAAATAAACGTATCTTGAACGACATTAATAATCAAATTGCAACAAGTTATGTTTATTGGGGCGTATATTGTTTGCGCTATTTTAAATAAATTGCACTGAAAATTCCATTTTCATTTGCGCTGAAACAATAATTACGTTGATTGTGTTAATTTATTTTGTGTACATGTACATATAATTACCTGAGATTATTGACATGAACTCACGGAGGTAATTAGTAGTGTTCACTTTGTGACACATATATCTGACTGAACCTGTAAGCTACATGTATTTATACGCATACTTTTAATCTGGACGGAAAAGGTACATGCAAATGAGTCAAAATAAATAGGCGCAAATGATATATAAAAAAAAGCGCAAACGTAAAATTAAAAAAGCGGAAATGATATGCCAAAAAGCGCGAACATAAAACGCCGGTTTATTGAATAGCGTAAATTACATTTTTGAATAACGTAGCTTTCAAAAATGGAACAAAGTAAACGAATGTTCGCTTACTGAAAACAAATGAAGTAAACTGGTGTAGGTGGTTAGAATTATTCAATATGATTGTGCCATTACAAAAATTTACATTATATTTAATTTCGTGTTCATTTTCATGTTCATTTTCAAATTTAGCAACATAAATTACAGATGCAAATGTATATTTTTGTTTAGAAACCGTAAATGTTTTTGGTATAATGAAAAAAAAAATGAAATCTTCAGTAAATATAGCTTATATACATGCATGTCTGCGAAACTGTTTATTTCTAATGGTTTGGTACAGCAGCTTTCATCAACCGTGAAGCCAATTCAAGATTGTTTGGCCGAAAAGCGTAGCTTCTGCAACTCCTGCCAACTATTTCGGATTCTTGTACGTCATATAGCAAGTTTGAAGGTTTCAACCATAGCTGATCCTCCTTACTGGGCCACTTGTAAAGTGGATTCCTTTGGTTTTCCTTGACTTAGACACAAAAATGTAACTAAACACCCATTGTCATTTACATCTACTTCAATTATTTTTCCTACGTGTCACTCGTTATTATACCACACTGCCATGTATTTATGACATTCAACATTTAGGGAGGGAATATACATAGTTGAATAAACATCACATTACATGTAACATACAAGGTATGTATGGTTATTACTCAGTTTCTTGTGAGGATATTTAAAGCTATTTACCACATATTTTCTATATTTAGTTAATTAAATACCAACATTTTTTCGGATGGAAAAATAGAAATACATGATTAGCAATGCATAAAAATGTTTTTTGGTTTACACATTTGCACATTCTCCCCCTTTATTCTATCTGTTTTGTATAAAGGTTGAATGCTTGATTGATGCAAATAGACAAAATTGTTTTCAGAGTTGTTAATATCACATAATAGATTCTGTTTTATAATTAATTTCCCATAAATTGCATAAAACTAAGAGGAACATCTACATAATTACAACTTTATGCATGCTATGCACAATTTCATGACAAAAAATAATAATAATAATTTAATAATTATTATTTACTACAAATAATTTAAATTTTACAAATATTTTCCTATTTATTTAGATATCCTTTTTTTCAAAAAGAAATATTTCAATTAAATTTCTCAATTGTATTACATTGTACATGCTAGTGTGTTATCAAACACTAATTAATAATCATTTCCTGTACATGTATTTTCTACCTGCCCAGGTGAACAGGTAAATTTTACCTTTGGCTTCACCAGAATATATCTTAATTAATGATTAATTTATGAGTTGTATATCAGATAACCACAGAGGTCCAGTTTTATGACTTCACGTCAGGTATGCCAGGTATTGGAGGCATACCTGGCATTTATCAGACTATGCCTTGAGCTGTACTGTAGGCTATACACCGAATATAATAACACTGTTATGACATGTTTTTCAGGTCAAAATTTCAATTAATAGCATTTAATTCTCTATAGCAACTAATATCCCTGAATTTCTTGCAATAATTTCCCCATGTCAACATACCAAAATAAACATTTTGTGCAAATGATAATTAGGTAAATTACTAACGTACCCATGCTCATTTGTACATAAAAGATGCAAGCAACATTCCTTTTTCATTATCAAATGAACGAATTACAATTGTAATCATGTAAAAAAAAGTGTTACTTGCCAAAATTCTGACACAGCTCGGCAAAAATGGATGATTGAAGTTGAATCGATTTGTGAGATTGATTTTGAATGTTGCTGCCAAATAACTTCAATGTCACTGGTTAAAGAAAGTATAAAACAATTGTAAATATGCCCGTGTCGGAACATTCGAAAAATCCGGAATTATGGCTGCCATGAGTTCTACAAGGCATTGTGCAAAAATTCACCATAACGTAGCTTTCATAACGTCAATTACATAAAATAGAACATCAAACTGAAAAAAAAATCTGCAATGTCTGGCAAAGTTCAATCACATTTAAAATTAAACAATACAAAGGTACTAATATTTTTGAAATAGTCAATACAACCTCAACACAATGATGTTGTTACAGTTACGATCACGTAGCTTACCATCTTAAAACGATGCAGTGATTGCAACTGAAATAAACGTGTCAAACACCAAATAAATTAAAGAATATTTTCCAAGATTAACTAGTACATGATAGATAAGACTAACAACAATATTTATAGAATTCGTACTGCACTCTTAACATATAATTTGAAGTTTACCATGGATTTTAGGTATTGATAACGTAAATTACCAAGTTTTGTGCGACATATTATAAATAGTGACAGCATTTTTATTCTTGCATAAGTAACTTTCAAATATTATGCGCCACTCAAATACTGCATTCTTCATATTTTCAAGAAAGAAAACTGGTTTCCCAACTATTAACAAGGCATAACCAAAAGCGAGACACCGCTGATACGCGATATTTCGGATACTTTGAATGAAACAAATTTGAATATGGAAGTACTGGTAAAATTGTTTCATGCTGAATATTTAGAAAACATATTAAACTATTGAATTATAGCAAATAAAACATAGTTTTAATATTTGTTCGGCTGTCACCTTATTGGGACAGGATTTTACACAAATGTTCACTTATTCTGAGAATAGGTGTGTATTTAAATGATCAGTTTCATAGCTTTAAGACTTCTATCTGGGTTTTGCTCTACCACTTCTTCTTTAAGAGTTTGCTGCTGTAAAGTATGAAAAATTGTACATTTATTATATTAATGAATATAGATAAACAGTTTCAAAGGTAAAGTATAATTTTACATTACACATGCACAAAGACAACCTGCTATGATATTACATTTCATTAACCAATTTGCGCAAAATCTAGGGGGAATCTGGCCAAGGTGCATTATAATGTTGACACTAGGCCTTTCGTACATACATACGGATATGTTGTCATAACACACTCAAAGTGTCTAAATTCAAATTGTTTAAAATACTCTTCCGTCTTCTTCTACTAGTCATGTGGGTGGGAGTTGGGAGGGGTCCCACAAGTGTAATAGCACAGGGTCTCTCCTCATCTGAATCCAGTAATGGTTTTGACTGTCCATTACATTTACTTATTCTTTGTTAAACCATCCCTCTAAAGGAAATGTCTAAGAATACACCATGAAGTAGTACGTGACCATATCAATTGAGATAAGATTTTACTGATCTTATGGAAAGGGAATATGACAATGTGTTGTCCACCTAACATGTGAACTGTTGTTACAAGTAGCGAGAGCAGCTGCTAAATCCATAGTACAAAGAGTTTGAAGATACCAAAGGGGTAATCAGAATCCTTAATTAAATCAAAGAAGGACAGACAACACAATGGTCAAAAGAAAAAGGACAAACAACGATCTTCAAAACATACACATAAAACTAAAGATCAAGTAACATGAACCCCACTAAAAATCGGGGGTGAACTCAGGTCTTCACGAAAGGTGACCATTTCCTATTCAACTAGTGGCAAATGTCGTGTTACTGCTCCACTAGTGGCATCCGTCATGATCATCATCACCACCTCATTCAAAAGTAAGTATATTTCTTGACATGAAAAATTGCTCACTTGCGGTTAACGAAAAATCAACGTCTATCATCTGTATATCTGTGAGTTCGATTCCTGTGTACTCAGTACAAATTTACACGATGAAGTTTGTCGGTGATTAGTTCATTGATATTCACAATCCATAAAGTCATTGTACATTTTGTATTATGTCCATCACTTTTCTTGCATTACAGATTTAACAGATGTGCTACTTGGATTTGCCAAAACAAAATTTTGCCAATATAACATATATGGTTACTAACTTTATAAATTGTTTTACTGATATTTCAAATATATTCTGGCCAGAAAACCACATATGTGACGGAAGTGTTGATATAGTAGGAGTAATCATTAAATTACCCTTAACATAAAGTTTATGTGTTTATTCCTAAACTGGAATCCAAGATGGCCACATGGTTTATACAGGTTCAGATGGACCTATTGAGATCACTAGATCACTTTTATTTGCATTACTGGAATCATCCCATTTAAAAATAAGATATCACCACTAAAGTTGTGAGTTTGAATCCTGTTCATGGCGATGTGTATATCATACAACATTATGTGATAAAGTTTGTCAGTGGCTTGCGACAGGTCAGTAGTTTTCGGGGGGTACTCCTGATTCCTCCTCCAATAAAACTGACCACCACTATATAAATGAAACATTGTTGAAAGTGGTATTAAACACCATAAATCTAAACCTATCCTAAAAATAGGAGTCTTTAGAATCATAAAAATGTTCTTTTTACCATCTGCTGCTTCAGTCTTGTTTCATATATAAATACAAAAAATTGTTATATATTAGGGAAGGACTTTCCTCATATGTAAATTCAGATTTACCACATTTATTACATGTTGAATATGAATAAATTTCTCCAAACATGTACATGTATAATACCACTGAAGTTGTGAGTTCGAACCCCGTTCATGGCTAGGTGTACTCGATACAACATTATGTGATCAAGTTTGTCAGTAACTTGTGACAGGTCGGTGGTTTTCTCTGGTACTCCGCTGTCCTCCACCAATAAAACTGACAACCACGATATAACTGATATATTGTTGAAAGTGGCATTCAACACCATAAACAATCAAACATCCGAAACATATGTATCACAGTGAGTGAATGTTTCAATTATAAGGTGGCTAAAGTTGGCAGTAAAACAGTTATGATTCTATAATTGTTTGTTAATAAAGTTGTCGCTTTAGAAACAGCAGCATAATTAAGTTTGCTAAATAACAATAAATATGTACAAACCACTTGTTGGTCTCACTTCAAACATTCCTGGTGTTAAATTTGTATCTACAACAAAATAAAATTATTTATAGAAAACCAGTAACCTGCCAAAAGTCACTTAAAAACTTTACCACATAATGTTGTATTGTGCACAACTTGCCATGAGTGTGATTCGAACTCACAACTTTTCTTAGGGAGTAACCATTTGATTTTTATGGGGGGTAATTTCTGACCTGACTTTTTATTTTTCACTCTATCCTGTCCTGGATTTTTTTTAGTTACCCAATACCCAATATGACAAAGTTACCAATGACAGTATACTGGTCCTGACTTTTTTTTATCAGTTGCATCCTGTCTTTTTATTTTGACCAATTGCTCATCCTGAATTTTTTTTTACCATAGATTCTGTTCCTGCCTTTTTATTTCAAATTTGATCCTAGCCCCACATCAAAATCAAATGGTCGCTCCCTTATTTAGTTTTGATAGGAACTGATTGCGTAAGTAGTTGTAAATCTAACTTTCATACGGTCATGACGGCCTCCATAATCAATATAGAACATAATATAAACATTCATTATTAGAGTAAGCTGATGCATTAGATAATGCTTTAGCCAAAGCTCACAATCTTATATTAGGATACACTTCAAAATAATTTAATGAAACCTGGAAAGGAGCTTTTTTATGATCAAAATATTGTATCTACAAAACTCTTAAAACCAATTTAATTTTATTTTCGGTGTTTCTTTTTAGAAGAAAACGTATTTTTTTGTAGTAAATTTTGTAATATTAACCCTAATATTAAAATCTTTAATACCATCATTTAACCGACATGTAATTGCACAAAGCTATCAGTGAAGATTCCTTCTGTTTAAAATTGTACATACTTTCCAAGTTAAATCCTCCACTAAATTGTCCAATTGACTCTGTTGTGGTGGTTCTTGTGACATACCTTAAAAGGAGAGTGATTCTTCTTCACAAAATCGACTTAAAAGCTTATATATGTTATTAAATTTTGATATGACCATAAAAATTGATAGAAACAAGATGTTGCACGCTACGTCGTGCTAAGAATACCCCCACTCGTTCATTTGTAAGTCGCACGGTAAACAGGAAGTAGATGTGCGGTAAACCTGGAAAGGAGAGACACGGTATAAGTAACCATGACAAAGCCATATATCAAATATAAAATCATTTCTTCCAGTAGAAGCTGAGATATCTGTTACGAAAGTGTGAACGGACAAATGGACGGACGGATGGACAAGGTGATTGCAATATAACCCCCTCTCTACGAGTGGGGGTATAATATTAAGATTTTTATCATTATATCCATGAAGCTCATCTGAAAAATTACCCCCAGTACTGATTCCTCTGAGATATATAGCTTACTTACATTTATACAAGTAAAGGACAACAATAGAACCAACAGTGTAAATGATAAATATTTATGACAAACCACAGACACAGAAGCACAAAAATAAAATGACAACTACGACTGAAATTAATGGATAACTATGTCAATAGAATTTAAAATCTAAACATACCGGTATTCGCTCCCACTAAAAACGTGTATTGATGATTCATTTAAAGTGAAACAGTAGTGGTTAATCTTCAATTTCTATTAATGTTAATTCAAGACTGTATTAAGAAAAGTTTGCAGGTACAATAGAAGTCATAAATCAAAGGACAGACAATACAATGGTCAAATAAAAAGGACAAAAGGACAAACGATGACCTAAATATTGAGCAGCAGGAAACACACCTAAAACCCATTGATGAACTGAGGTAACCCGGAAGGATAAGCAGTTGGCGTTTTAATAGTAATTTGATGCATACTTAAGTACAAATTAAAAACAATAGATCACAATATTCATAATCAACTTTTAATAATTATACACATTATTACTTGATCATAATGTTCTGTATATTGCACTTCTTGCCAGTTGTAAAATACAATTTTATCTCTTAATGGAACATGCATAATGACCTTAATTTGATATGCATAAATAGGACACATTGGGCATATGACATAAACATCATTATTCAAATATAAAAAAAGGATACCATAAAAATAGGCCATATTACTTACTCTGTAGTTCAGTTAGTTGTCTCTCCAGATTTTCTTTCTTTGCTAGGACAATAGTCCCCCAAACAATTGCCCCCTGGACAATAGCGCCCAGACAATAACCCTACATACACTGGTGTCCAAAACTATTTCTAAATCACACGATGCTTGCATAGTTTAACACGACATTTGCTACTAGTTGAACAGAAAATGGTCACCTTTACGGAGCATTGTTGGAAGTTGGGACATTGTAATGGTATATTACAAAATGAAAAAATANAAATAAATTCACTTACATACTACGTCCTGTAGTTGTCGTTTCAATGTTTCAACTTCATCTGTTACATGTAATGATAATTTAACATTTCAACAAACGATGTTATGAATACTTTTTCAAAGCATTTAAAAAATTCTTGCATGCATTGGCACTTACTCATAATCATTCTGTTGTAAATGTGACTTATTACCAGATTGTAAGCAAAATTACTACGGAGGGTGTCAACAGTGGAGCAGGAATTGCTTATCTTTTCAGAGTACCTCACTCACTTCTGTTTTATAGTTGTTGGATGTTGCTTAACCATTATTTTTCTGTGTTGTATTTTGTTGAATGTTGTTGTTTGTCTGTTTTCTCTTGGTCATTGTATCGTCCGTCCTTCGACAAATTACGGCTTCTGATTACCCCATTTGGTATCTTCAAACTTCTCTCAGTTTATCACTATTGTTGGATTATCTCTATACTAAGGCTTCCATGTGTTTGTTGACATGATATTACTCTGTTGTAGTTGTTGAATTATCGCCATCCATGCTCTATGCCTCATTTGTAGCTATTCAATGTGACCCGCATTACAGGAAAATGTTTGAAAAGACATATTGCAAAATATTATATATTTTACTTCTAGAAACTACAAACTTAATTGGAACCAAACTGCACATTATGATCTTTGAATGGTAAATAGACAATTTATATAAGTCTCTAGTTCTTTTAGGTTGAATCTAAACATTTATTTACTTACCAACTTTCTGGTGCAGTTGCCGATTCAGCTGAATGCGATTGCTCCTGATCATTTGATTTTCTTCCGTCAATTGTTGCAACTGAGTTACCAAATCTCGAAACTTTTGATCTGTGTAACCACATCTGTCTGGTGAAGTAAAGTAAATTAAAGTGAAACATATATTTGTATCGAAATTTAAGCTAATGACAATATAAAATAGCAAAATGGGCATTTTGTCATACCAGCCATTAGACCATGTGTCAGCCCGTTCATCCGTCACAAATTGTGTATGCACAACTCTTAGATTTTAGAAAAAGATTTTCTCAAACTTTGCACGTATAGTGGAAAGATTCACAAATCGCTACATAATTTTGATTGGATTATTTTTTATGGAATTATTGCCGTTTTTACTTCATCAACAAATTTGTTTGTGGATGTCCTCCTTCATTATAAACGGTAATGGTTCAACACTTTCCAAGCTTGCACATTACCACATGAAGATTCGCACATTGCTACAACAATTTGATCGGACAATTTTTGAAAGAGTTATTTCATCAACAAATTTGTTCGTGGATGTCCCCCTTCATTATAAACGGTAATGGTTCAACACTTTCCAAGCTTGCACATTACCACATGAAGATTCACATATTGCTACAACAATTTGATCAGACAATTTTTGAGAGTTCCAGGTAAAATTTGTTCCAGACAAACAAATTGAAAATGTAGATAAATATGTATTGTTTTGTTCTAAAGGTATGGGTGATAAGTACCATTTTTATAATAAAACTTTGAAATCATTGACATTCCCATGACATTTTTATAATTATACCTTGATATCGTTGACATTCCCACGAAAGTCTGGCATTTTCATCCCTGACAAAATTGATCTGGATTTGCAAAGGATCAAGAGATTTAATTCTCTCTTGTAATTCTCTATTTTCTTCTGTAATGGAAATAACAGGTTCTATGCCTCAATTTTATTTTTTGCACTTCGTTTGAATCAATGTGACATATTAAGTAAGAACGTTTGACATATAATGAAAAATAGTAAATACCACACTGTCGGAACAGATCCAAAATCAAATAGCGAAATTGTAAGAAGAGGTAAAATCGATACCCTAACACAAATATACACACATGTACATGACCTCCCCACGTTCCTGGCTTGGTACAGGTACATCTATAAAGTGACAGGCTGTTTTTGTTCGTTCATACCAAAGAGGAAATATTTTATACAATTTCTAACCAAACTTGTTCTCATTGTATTCTCATATTGTGTTGAATTTAAATGATGTTTCATTTTATTCCTTGCTATAGATCTGATATACGATAATAAAGAGAATAAATACATAATTTGTTGATAATAAAATAAATAAAATAATATTCAGAAAAGATTCCTAACTCGTGCTAATGTGGGTCACGGGTCACTGTGAGTAGCATGTGTAGTCACGTGAACAGATACGGTGTTGAAAAAACTGTTGGTACTCATAAAATATTGATAAATGCAATACAAGTTTATGTTTGTCTTCAAGAAATATGATAGACAAAACCATGTGTGAAGTTTTATGACGAAATATCTCCGATTTCTATGTAAATTTACGAATTGAAGTTTTTAGAAATACTCACAGGTAATTTTATTTTTTATCTTGGACAATAATGAGCATCCTGATTGGATGACCGATTTAAAACACACTGAATCTGCATGGTTTAGCAAGGTTACTCAGGTCAATAGTTTATAAATATAGAATCTTGACAATGTAAAGGAGAGATGCTATGTTATATTTATTCATTTGTTTGATTCTGGAATATTGTTGATCATTAATTTAAACAAGAAAAAAAAGGAAAAAAGGGGGTGAATTTTACAGTTAAATAAATGTTACGTTTCATAAAATAAATACAATAAATACATAATTGCTATAGATCATAGATCTGATATACGATAATAAAGAGAATAGATACATAATTTGTTGATAATAAAATAAATACATAATTGCTATATTCGTTCAATTCTGATATTGTCTTAACAGGTGATTTTAACATGAATTTTTTGCCCCCCTGTAAACCATCACAAAAATGGTTGTCTATTCTTGAAACTTACAATCTTAAACAAATAGTAAACGAACCACCTAGAGTGACAAAAGAATCAAAAACATTAATAGATCATATCTATATCACCAATTTAGAAAAAGTTCAAGAATCACATGTGGTCCAATACTCTGTTAGTGATCATTATCCAGTATGTATGACTAGAAGTGAGCAAATTAGTGTGGAGAAAGACACACATATTTCTATTGTCTATAGAAATTATAAAAAATTTGTTGAAAGTGAGTTTTTAAAAGATTTATCATATGCTCCATTTAATAAAGTTGAATATGTAGAAGACCCTAATGATGCTTTAAAAATCTGGTACAATTTATTTAATGAAATACTAAATAAACATGCACCAATTGTAACAAAAAGAGTTAAAAGAGATAAACAACCTGAATGGTATAATACAGAAGTTCAATATGCCAGGCAAATGAGAGATAAATTTAAAAAACTTGATATGTGGGCTGAATATAAATTCTGGAGAAATAGAACAAAACAAATATTAAATGAAGCTAAACAAAATTTCTACAATAACATGTTAAAAGAATCCAAAGACCCAAAAATAATATGGAAATGTATACACAGCCTAAATCCATCAAACCATATTAGACCCCACAGGCTTGTTACAGAAAATGATCTAAAAGTTGATAAATCGATAGATATAGCAAATACCTTTAACAAGTTTTTTACTTCTTGTGTTGAAAATCTTAGAAGTGAAAATATGTCAACTTCCACTAATCTTAGTAAACTACTTAACTTTGTTAATAATAAAATATCTCAAAATACACAATTTGCTATACCCCCAGTGAAGATGAATGAATTATTACAGGATCTTTTAAATCTTAACATAAACAAATCAACTGGAACTGACAACATTGGACCTAAAATTCTGAAAGTCAGTGCCCCATTTATTGTGTCTCCCTTAACTTATATCTTCAACAGAATAATAGACAGCGGTATTTATCCCAACATATTAAAAAATGCAAAAGTGTCTCCAATTTTTAAGTCAGGGGAAAAATGTCTCCCTACAAATTACAGACCTATATCCGTACTACCTGTTATATCCAAACTAATTGAAAAACATATCTCAAGACATATGTATCAGTACTTGGCAAAATACAATCTTCTACATGATGCCCAATCTGGTTTTAGATCAAATCATTCCTGTCAAATTGCTTTAGTCAACATCATAGACAGATGGATAGAGGAAATGAATAATGGAAATGTCAATGTAGTTATCCTCTTAGATCTAAAAAAAAAAGGCCTTTGATGTTGTTGACCATGATATCATGGCTAAAAAGCTTGAAATATATGGATTCAATTAAAAAGCTTTAGCTCTGTTTAATTCTTATATGATCGATAGAACACAACAAGTACAAATCGGTAATGCTCTTTCTGATAAGTGTCTAATAAAATATGGAGTACCTCAAGGCTCAATACTAGGCCCTTTATTGCTTATTTTATATATAAATGACCTGCCTTTA
This sequence comes from Gigantidas platifrons, assembly GCA_002080005.1. Lineage (NCBI taxonomy): Eukaryota > Metazoa > Mollusca > Bivalvia > Mytilida > Modiolidae > Gigantidas > Gigantidas platifrons. The sequence goes on from MJUT01031503.1 coordinate 68,450, forward strand.
AGTATCTCAAATTGCAACACTGATATGTATGCTGATGATTCTACAATACACATTTCTGGGAAAAATATTGCAGACATACAAAATAAAGTCCAAGAAGACTTGAATAGAATTGAATTGTGGTGCAAGGATAATAATATGTTTATAAATTGTAATAAAACTAAATGTATGACAGTTGGAACAAAGCAAAAACTTGCATTTCAAAATGAAGAACTATTACAACATTCCTCTTGTGAAAAATTACTTGGAATCAAAATTGACTCAAATTTAAATTGGAAAAATCAAATTGATCAAATCTGTTCTAAAATATCATCAAAAATCTACCTTCTTTCAAAAATTAAGAAATATCTAAATCTTGAATCAAGGCAACTTTTTTATTCGGGTTATATTTTGCCTTTAATTGATTATTGCTGTGTTGTTTGGGGAAATTGTTCAAATGAGGGACTAAATCGCATTCTTAAATTGCAAAAAAGAACAGCAAGATTGATATTAGATCAAGATCCCATAGCACCATCTGAACCTCTGTTTAAACAACTTGGATGGATGAGTATTGAACAAAGAATCAAATACCATAAATATCTTCTTGTTTCAAAATGTCTAAAGAATGAAGCACCTGTATATTTAAAAAATAAAATCCAATACTTGTCTGATAAAAATCCTTACTCTCTCCGAAATGTTGTAAGTGAAAAATTACAAATCCCAAAGGCAAAAACTGAACTTTCTAAGAAAACTTTTACATACTCTGGACCAAAGCTATGGAATGAACTTCCGTTTTTGATACGGCAAGCCTCCTCTCATAATGCATTTAAAATAAAAGTTAAAAGTCTCATTTTAAATGATGATGTACCTTAAATTACCATTAAATATTTACTAAATCTTTTTGTGTATACTTATTACAATGTATTGCTTCTTGTGTGTAACTTTTGTATAGTGTATTTTACAATGTATGTTGAAATATGTCAATGAGGGCCTCAGTAAAGATTAGTTATTAACCAACTGTGTAACCCTCTATAAATAAAGAATTTATTATTATTATTACAAGTGTTGCCTGAGGGCAAGTGTGGACACAGAAATGTGCTGTCCAAAAGGCAAGTGTGGATGTCAATATTTCATATTATTTAACTTAAAAAGAAATAATCATGGACACAGGGATCCTGGATTTTTTTTAATAAAAAAATACACTATGCAGAAAACTACCGAGTGAGCAACACGAACCCCACTAAAGACTATGGATGTGCTCTGATCTATGGTTTAATTCCAGGACCTGCTTATTGAATTCTAAAGAAGATATTGTGTTTTAATTAAAACGTAGATATCAAATTGAGTGCGCACGAGACATTTCTGGAATAATCGTCATCAAGTACGCTCAAAATTTTCAGAATAAAGTCCAATGAAAGGTCACACTTCCCCCCCTCAAAATCAATTTTCAATTAAATCGATTTCATTGTTTTTTGTTTTTGATTGTTTGTTTGTTTAGTTTTTTTTTATGAATAATAAAATTCATCTCCTTTTTTCCCTTTTTTTCTTGTTTAAATCAATGATCAACAATATTCCAGAATCAAACAAATGAATAAATATAACATAGCATCTTTCCTTTACATTGTCAAGATTCTATATTTATAAACTATTGACCTGAGTAACCTTGCTAAACAATGCGGTGTGTTTTAAATCGGTCATCCAATCAGGACGCTCATTATTGTCCAAGATAAAAATACATCGCTAAAATTAGCTGTGTTCTAAAACTTCAATTCATAAATTTATATATAGAATAGAAATCGGAGATATTTCGTCATAAAACTTCACACATGGTTTTGTCTATCATATTTCTTGAAGACAAACATAAACTTGTATTGCATTTATCAATATTTTATGAGTACCAACAGTTTTTTCAACACCGTATCTGTTCACGTGACTACACATGCTACTCACAATGACCCGTGACCCAGATTAGCAGCTAAAACTTCAATTCATAAATGTATATATAGAATAGAAATCGGAGATATTTCGTCATAAAACTTCACACATGGTTTTGTCTATCATATTTCTTGAAGACAAACATAAACTTGTATTGCATTTATCAATATTTTATGAGTACCAACAGTTTTTTCAACACCGTATCTGTTCACGTGACTACACATGCTACTCACAATGACCCGTGACCCAGATTAGCAGGTGTCAGGAATATTTTCTGTATATGGTATATAATTATTATTATAGATTATAGATCTGATATACGATAATAAAGAGAATAGATACATAATTTGTTGATAATAAAATAAATACGTAATTTGTTGATAAAATAAATAAAATAAATGCATGATTTGTTAACAAAATAAATACGTAATTTGTTGATACTAAAATAAATAAAACGAATAAAATAAATACATATACATGACTTGCTGATTTCAGAATCGAATGCGTTCTTTTGAAGTTTCATTGGGGTATGAAAGCGTTGACCGAAGTGCATTTTCAATGAAGCACTGTAGTTCGATCAACGCTTGCATACTCCAATGAAACTTCAAAAGAATGCATTCAATTCTTATAATTATATTTAAATCACACCAAAATTTAATAAAGTTGAATTTTTCGTGGTTAATTTTATTTGTGTTAGATTATTTGCTGTTGGAAATTACTACGCCATTGATTGTTTACATCTGACGTCGTCATGGAGGCACGTGCAAGTTCGGGTTTGAGTTTCATTGGGATTTGAAACATCTCTTTTATAATCATGTGACCACTTCATAACCAATTATATTGTAGCATTTCAATGAAAAACGGAAGAAATGTAATTATAATAAAATAAATAAAATAAATACATAATTTGTTGATAAAGAGTTAAAATAAATATGTGTGACATGTACATACAGTCAAACCTGTATATAAAGGGCAATCAATGGAACTAAAACATGTGCCCTTTATGAGTAGTTTCCCTTTTTATACATGTTAAAATTATATGCACTATTCATTTATGGGGAACATGAGGCTGTTCATTATGAACATT
>MJUT01031503.1:117655-133537 GCA_002080005.1 Gigantidas platifrons
CCTCTGATTAACCATATTGACCATTGGATTCTCTGTCCTTTTATAGATTTATAGCCTCTGATTAACCATATTGACCATTGGATTTTTTGTCCTTTAATAGATTCATAGCCTCTGATTAACCATATTGACCATTGTATTTTCTGTCCTTTTATAGATTTATGGCCTCTGATTAACCATATTGACCATTGGATTCTCTGTCCTTTTATAGATTTATAGCCTCTGATTAACCATATTGACCATTGGATTGTCTGTCCTTTTATAGATTTATGGCCTCTGATTAACCATATTGACCATTGGATTTTTTGTCCTTTAATAGATGTATAGCCTCTGATTAACCATATTGACCATTGTATTTTCTGTCCTTTTATAGATTTATGGCCTCTGATTTACTATATTGACCATTGGATTCTCTGTCCTTTTATAGATTTATAGCCTCTGATTAACCATATTGACCATTGTATTGTCTGTCCTTTTATAGATTTATGGCCTCTGATTAACCATATTGACCATTGTATTTTCTGTCCTTTTATAGATTTATGGCCTCTGATTAACCATGTGGAATCTAGTATAATAGCATAACACTTCCAGACCACTACAGACACTCAGATAAGTATTGGGTAGATCTCATATGACACCTCAGAAAAGAAACACATTTACTCCGCGAGTGAGTGTTTGGTCTTTAATGCCAGATGAGCTATTTTTTCAGCTATCTCATGGCGAGAAAAGTTACATTCAGTAAAATGTTCTAATCCAACTCGTTTAATTGGATCTTTATAGTGCTAGCGGACAAAAACAACAGCCAGCGAGTAGACATGTAGCTCCACTCGTACGTATTATTCCAATTCTGAGTCAACCAGTTTTTACTCTTACTCTTAAGGTTGTATGCATAGTGGAGAAGCAGCTAATACCAATTTCAGTTAGGACCAGAGTGGCTCGATGAGTTAGATAGATGGATTACCTTACAACTCATACAATCCTATTACCAATATGGTGTGGGTTCGCGCCCGGCTTTGTAAATTACCAAAAGGGTGCACTCGACTTGCAGCCGCAAGTAATAAAGTTTACCAGTTACTTGCCCTTGGTCGGTGGTTCTCTCCGGGTACTGTGACTTCTTCCACCACTAAAACTGGTCGCCATAATATAGCTGAAATATTGCTGAAAGTGACGCTAAACACCAAAAATCATCAAATCCAATTTCATTTCTTTTTGGGTGTCGCTAGGGCTCGAACCCACGGTCTACCGCTCTTTGTGCGAGCAGGCAACATTTCCACCACGGATGTGGTAACTTATTAAAATTATTTAAAATGATAATAGGTTTATTAGTCTATTTATATATAAACATGTTCATTTTTAATTCTTCAATGAATGTAAAAAAATATATGAAATTAAAATTTGAAATATAACATTTGAGTCTGTATATTTGAAGTTTATGGTTGTTTTTTGTCTATTTCGTATATTTGTTTATCGTCTGATTATGGCGCATCAGTTGGTTTGTTGCTTGGGTTCGGTGCATCAGTTGGTTGGTTGTCTGGGTTTGGCGCATCAGTTTGTTTGTTGTCTGGGTTTGGCGCATCAGTTGGTTTGTCATCTGGGTTTGGAGCATCAGTTTGTTTGTTGTCTGGGTTTGGCGCATCAGTTGGTCTTTCGTCTGGTCGTGGCGCATCAGTGGGTTTATCATCAGGTCTTGGAAAGCCTGCTGGTTTGTCCGCCGGTCTCAGTTTGTCTTTACCAGTCCTCCCTTTTGGTCTTCGGCCACCGTTACCGTCGTTCATTTTGGGTCCAAAAGAACCTGGCCTCTTTATTCCAACCTTTTTAGTTGATGGTAACATTTTTTTTGGACGAGCCATGTGTCTGTTGTCTGGTTTTGGGGCATCAGTTGGTTTGTTGTCTGGGTTTGGCTCATCAGTTGGTCTGTCGTCTGGATCTGGCGCATCCGTTGGTTTATCATCAGGTCTTGGCTTCCCATCTTTTCTCGGCCTGTCTTTACCATTCCTTCTATTTGGTTTTCTGCCATCGTTACCATCGTTCACTTTGAACGCAAAAGAACATGGCCTCTTTATTCTACGTTCTTGTTTTGATGGACGAGCCATGGTAATTGACAACACACATAGTGCAACGAGAAGACACAGAGTGATCCTCATTTTCTGAAATAAAACAATGCGGGGTTAATATGTTTAATTTAAAAATTCCTGCAACTACAAATCTTTTTTTGCAGTTTAGTGTAAATAAATACTATAATTTTTATCTAAGAAGATCTGGTGTCAATATCAACATTTCGACAATAATACCCCCAGCAATGCTATTGTAAATGTGGTCTCTAACATCAGTTACCGACCACTGTTAGAGACCACTGTTAGAGACCACTGATACAGACCACTGTTAGAAACCACTGTTAGAGACCACTGATGCAGGACGATCGCACAGGTCGATGTTTTTGCAGGTCTTTTTATGAACGAGCTTAAACATTTTAAACAAAAAGTAGGTGGAGAAATGCGCCGACATTTTTACTTAAAATATTTCATGAGTTGCTGTATAAAGTACCATGATATAGCTGTTAATCTGTGGTTAATTTGAACAAAATTTGATGCAAATTATGGATCAATTTATACCAGTATTGTCCACAACACTGATATAACTAAATTGTTTTCAAAATATCTGTATAGAATATTGGATACAGCCATACTGGTTTATTTTTACCTTTTACACGAAATTTTTAATTATTCGATATTGTGAGTGTAAATAAGGTGCATATAGGGCAACTCTAATAGAATTAGAATTATAATTATCTTTATTAACCAATTAAAGGGCCCATATAGGGCAAATACAAGAAATACATATAAACAAAATAATACAAATAATAATACACATTCATAAGAGGGAAAGGGGTGCTTGATTGACAGATAATACAATACAGTTTAGGTACAAAACATATAATTATACTTGTAATACAAGTACAAGTTGTATAATTGGTGGTCCAAACCTGATGGATGTCTAACAGTAAACTCAAAATTTATAAAACTCTAAAAATTCCGGTAACATCTCAGAAGAAAACTATTTATCCTGTCCAAAATTAGAATAGAGAAAACTAATAACAAAATATAGAATAAGTGATCATAATTTGCTTATCGAAAAAGGAAGATACTTAAAAATCACCAGAGAAGAAAGACTCTGCAAAAAATGTAATAAAATAGAGGACGAGACTCACTTCATTTTATATTGCAAAAATAACTATGCCACAAGAAAAGATTATTTGGATTTTTTTAAAAATGACAATGCAAATTTTAATTGTTTATCAGATTGTGATAAAGTGACTTATATCCTCAATCCTAAAACAACTACTCAGGTATATAAGCTTGGTTCCTTTTTAAAACAGTCTACAGAACTGAGGACAGGGGACTCTTGAAATGTTTAATTTGAAAATTATTTTGTCTTTATTACCATGTACATGTATGTATTGTTTGTATTCTGTTTATTTTTGTCACATGCAGTAACTGTATAATGGCAATAAAGTATTTGATTTGATTTGATTTGTTATTACTACAGGTAATGTATAGAACTGGTTGTTGCTAATATTGTCTTTGTTTCAGTTTAAGTATACAGGTTTTTATTTTAGATTAAACTTAAGTGGTTTTATTGTGTTTGATAATAAAATACATTGTATTGTAAATGGCATACATTTTGTATTTAGATTTTGTTAATTTTTTGTTTCAAGTATATATATAACCAGTTCTTCAATCATGGAATTGTACGTGTGACTTGAGACTTAAATAATAAACAACTGAATAATATGAAAGGTTTTGTGTTTTTAAAAGGCCCAAGTATCACCACATCCAAAAAAAATGTTTTGAAGATAAAGGTGTCATTCATTTTATATCACCCTACATTAAAAGCACCAGTATTCGTGCAGATTATTACGTAACATTGTGTCCATGGAGATTATTTTTCCTTGCGATCCAGTTGAGTTGATTCCTTTAGGATACACACTGCAATTGCTTAACAACAGACCTTATGAATCACAAATACTTGCCCTTATATTATGTCTTTATGTTGATATTTTTCCAACAATATTATGGGACACCGTTACTTACATAAAATTCAAAACATTTGAATGATATCATATTAATATTAGAAGACTTGGAAGAAAATGAAAATGTCAAATAAAAATGTTTCAGCACCATGTTAAATCTTTTAACTTTAAATCTAAAACATTGCACATTACAAACATAATAAATTTACAGACCGCGGAACAATATTTTTATTTTGTTCGTATCATGAGACACGATAAACACTAAAAGATCAACGCAACTCGAAGTAGCCAGTTTCTCACAATTAGTGTACTGAAATTTCGTTTTTTCTCTGTAATCGTTCATTAAATTGTCATATCTACTTAATAATTCTGCGAAAAGACACACATGTTCATTAGAATATAAGAGAAACAACCAGTAAAGCTATTACTTTCCTGTACGTGACGTTCGTAACGACGTCTGCAGGCCAGAGACACGATGGTCGTTGCCATCTTATCACACACAAAAGCGACACCTATTATGCAAATTACGCTATTTTTAAATAAACACGTAGAAGGGGGATTTCCAGAATAATGCGTTTTTATCGGAACGAATTCAGTGTGTACAGACCGCATCGTTTTACGTTCGTAACGAACTGGACACCAAGTTTTATCCTGACCTTAAAGCATACAAATTTAAGAATTCGTGTCAATAACCTGCATTATGTTTATTACTTCGTTTCGAAAACATAATCTGTGATGAGACAAAACAATAATAACGCGAATAGAAAATACATTTCTCTTTCTGGTAGGATAACCGTTTAACCCTTAAAAAAGACACCATGTGATACGAACATAATTCCCTTTTTTGACACCATTTTGTGACTATAACTTTAATTCTGCAATCCAATCATAGATACTGATGATTTTCTACACCAATAAACTTTAGAATTATAATAAAAAAAAGTATTGTAACAAGAAGCCATAAATATAGTAAATCATTCATAACTTACCTGAAAAAAATGTCACATCTTTCAATAAAAAAATGATGATAATTACCTGTTCAGAGACTTCAAGTTTTGCTGTAGGTGTTAGAAAACCTTGAGATTGTCTTGTGAATTGCACATGTGTATAGACATCATAAAAACACACACAAAGATTTTAATATCATACATATTTATTAATAAATTTAACAAAAAATGACCCTGCTGTCATTTTTATCAGTACTGAAGAACTAGTTATATATAACAAACTAAGGGAAATAACTAATTTTTTATATCAACTTATGAAGTTGAAAAATACAATGTCAAACTTTTGTTTTCCTTTGCATTTTCTTTCAAACGTCTTTCCCGGGAAGGCACTATTGTACTTATATTTTCAAATATTGATATTTTTGTTAATTAAAGCGTTTCTGAGATTGCGACTTTAATTTTGTCAATGTCCTTGAACTTCATCAAAGCATGGAGAAATGATACAAGAAAAGAGTTTTGATCTGCTCTGGCATTTCACTTTTGTTTTAATCAAAATAAATTATGGACAAATTGGAGATCAAACAGGGCTCTATTATACAACAAACCCTGTATTTTATACCGGATAGTCGGTGCGGTGGAAACCAATATTTTCCGGACCGAATTTATTTTTACCGAATTTGTTTGGGAATCTCTGGGATACAGTAGTTAGTCCTGAACTAATCTCTCCACCAATGAAAAAACGTGTATTAAACAGTAACTGTTATTCCAGGAAGCAAAAGAAATATATAAATAAAGCACCGTAAATATAGATTTATTATCGAAACACTACAACAATTGACATGATTAAAATAAAATTAGCCGGCGGTCTTTCTCTAAATAAACGGCGAAAATCGCCGGCTACCTGCTTCTATTGAAAGTTCTGCCGATCTACAAAACATTACACCGAAAACTAAAGATCGATCAACACGAACCCCACTACAAACCGGGGGTGAACTCGGGTTCCCCGGAAGAGTTATCCTTTCCTGATACACATGTGTCACCCGTCATGTTGCTGTTAAGTGACACGAACATCATATGATATAGAAATCTGGCTGGACACCAGTATACGTAAATAAATACAAGATACATAGATACAAAATGTATATATAAACCCTGTCAAAACAACAAGAAGGATCGAACATCATATGATATAGAAATCTGGCTGGACACCAGTATACGTAAATAAATACAAGATACATAGATATAAAATGTATATATAAACCCTGTCAAAACAACAAGAAGGATCGAACATCATATGATATAGAAATCTGGCTGGACACCAGTATACGTAAATAAATACAAGATACATAGATACAAAATGTATATATAAACCCTGGAAAATTTTCTTCTTTTGTTGCCGTTATAAAGCGACTAATCCAAATACGCTTCCCACAATGATCCAAGGGCAGGCTTTCAGTATCAATCTGACAATCCCCATCATAAGGGCATCCCTGTCCACTTCATAGGAACGTGGGGGACACCTCTGCTAGTCGAGGTATGGGAACTTTCACCAAATACATGGTGATTTATTGAAGGAATGTTTTATTTTTGTTTGCGGTTGACGAATTAGAACGATCTTAACACATGTAAATTTAGTTTTTCAACAAAATAATTTATTTAAAGAACGTATACAAAAAGCAAAATATGTTTTAAATGCTCAGTTTTGACGTGTTTAAATAAGTGGAACGAAATGTCCTTGATTTTTATGAATGATATACCCAGTTATTTTACAACTAAAACTACCTGGATCAAACATATATAGGATGCACTTGTAGTTATAGTTAGCGAAATAAGACGGCACACTGTTTGTAGCTTAATTACAATAGTTTGAAGAATATTTCTATAGTTAGAAGACAATTCAATGGTATCCACTAACGTTGTGAGTTCGAATCCCGCTCAGGCACCTCCTGGTGTACTCGAGAAAACGTTATGTGATAAAGTTTGTCAATGACATGCGACAGGTCTGTGGTTTTCTCCGGGTACACCGAATTCCTCCACCAATAAAGCTGACGCTACGATATATCTGAAATATTTCACAGTAGTGTTCAAACGCCAATACAGCAGTATTTCAGCTATATCATGGTGGTAGATGAAGCCGGAGTACCCGGAGAGAACCACCTACCATGGGCAAGCAACTGGTAAACTTTATCACTAGCGGCTGTGAGTCGAGTGCACCCTTTTTTGTAATTTACAAAGCCGGGCGTGTATCTACGCTGTATTGGTGATAGGCTTGTATGAGTTGGATAATCCAACTACCTAACTCATTGAGCCACACTGGCCTTAGCCAATCGTTTGGCTCTTAGAGGATCTGCTGATGTTTTCCCCAGAAAATTGTCGTGCTCACTAGATTAGATATAATTTCCATTTTTATTAGATAGTTTATGTAGCAAGTAGAAGTCACTGTAAGACGAACACATAGTACCGAAATCTCGCGGAGTGACATGCGAGTGAAATCCCGCACCAGATAAAATAAAGAATAACAAAAGTGTAGACTCAGGTGTAAAATTGTTTGTTACATGTTCCTCCTTGCTAACCATAGGTTTGTTTGTTTGATGGTATTTAACGCCACTTTCAACAATATTTCAGTTATATCGTGGTGGTCAGTTTTATTGGTGGCGGAAACCTGAGGACCTGGAGAAAACCACCGACCTTTCGCAAGTCACTGATAAACTTTATCACATAATGTTGTATCGAGAAGACACCCGCCATGAACGAGATTCGAACTAAAAACATGAGTGGTGATAGGTACTGATTGCATAGGTAGTTGTAAATCCAACTACCATACGATCACAGCCACAACGGTCCTTACCAAACATGCGATTTATGTTCAATAATAAATGTATGACAAGTAAGATGTATATAACTGAAATGCTATGTTAATGTTACGTACACTACACATAAGCTAAATCTAACCAAAATGTATAAACAACCGGTATCACGGCGTAAAGCTACTTTTATTTTTGATTCTGTTCAGGTTATTGACATTGAGAGACCAGCATGCACTATTCTGGTAAAAGCTTGATAATGTGATCCACCATTTCTGAATACAGCAAACTGTTCTAAATATACATGGAACTCGGTGGCAATGTTTATGTTCTCTGGATCAGAATTAGAGAGAATCTCTACTAATGAAGGAAACACTGTTGTTATGCAACATAACAACTTAACTTGTTCATACAGGTGACCGCATGGGCAGGTTCGACTGTAAACAAGTCCTCATTTTAAGGGTTTCCACCGTGAAATCCAGAACAGATGCTTCTGAAAGGTTAACTTCAACTGCCCCGTCCCCTACAATAACATTGTTTCCTGATGTTTTGTTGTTCAACTGTCCCCGGCCCCTACAATAACTTTGTTTTCTGGTATTTTGATGTTCTACTGCCTCCGTCCCCTACAATAACTTTGTTTCCTGATGTTTTGTTGTTCAACTGCCCCCGTCCTCTACAATAACTTTGTTTCCTGATGTTTTGTTGTTCAACTGCCCCCGTCCCCTACAATAACTTTGTTTTCTGGTATTTTGATGTTCTACTGCCCCCGTCCCCTACAATGACTTTGTTTTCTGGTGTTTTGTTGTTCAACTGCACCCGTCCCCTACAATGACTTTGTTTTCTGGTGTTTTGTTGTTCAACTGCCCCGTCCCCTACAATAATTTTGCTTTCTGGTGTTTTGTTATTCTACTGCCCCCGTTCCCTACAATAACTTTGTTTTCTGGTGTGTTATTATTCAACTGCCCCCGTCCACTACACTAATTTTCTTTTCTGGTCTTTTGTTGTTCTACTGTCCCCGTCCTCTACAATAACTTTGTTTTCTGGTCTTTTGTTATTAAAATGCCCCCGTCCCTTACAATAACCTTGCTTTCTGGTGTTTCATTGTTCAATTGATCTATCCCCTACAATAACTTTGTTTTCTGGTGTGTTATTGTTCAACTGCCACCGTCCCCTACAATAACTTTGTTTTCTAGTGTTTTGTTGCCAGGTCTTTATCTGTGTTGATTGATAGGTTTAAGGAATTTTCCATGTGTAGGTTGTCCACATGTTAACTATAGAAACATAAGATACGATAGTGATCAATTATCGGCTATATAAATACTTCTTGAGAAGTAAATGCACTAGTTAGCCCCCCACAAAAACACTTACACCCCGGTTTTTAGTGGGGTTCGTGTTGTTCGATTTTTAGTTTTAATGTTAGTGGCGACTATTGCACACCGTCTGTTACAGTCAGCACGATGTAAACTTTACATAAACCAGTTTTAGCATGTGTACTGTGTTTTATGTTAGTGGCGACTGTTGCACACCGTCTGTTACAGTCAGCACGGTGTAATCTTTACATTAACCAGTTTTAACACGTGTACCGTGTTTTATGTTAGTGGCGACTGTTGTACACCGTCTGTTACAGTCAGCACGATGTAAGCTTTACATAAACCAGTTTTAATACATGTACTATGTTTCATGTTAGTGGCGACTGTTGCACATCGTCTGTTAGAGTTAGCACGATGTAAGCTTTACATAAACCAGTTTTAATACATGTACTATGTTTCATGTTAGTGGCGACTGTTGCACACCGTCTGTTAGAGTCAGCACGATGTAATCTTTACATCAACCAGTTTTAACACGTGTACTATGTTTTATGTTAGTGGCGACTATTGCACACCGTCTGTTACTGTCAGCACGGTGTAAGCTTTACATAAACCAGTTTTAGCATGTGTACTGTGTTTTATGTTAGTGGCGACTGTTGTACACCATCTGTTACAGTCAGCACGATGTAAACTTTACATAAACCAGTTTTAGCATGTGTACTGTGTTTTATGTTAGTGACGACTGTTGCACACCGTCTGTTACAGTCAGCACGGTGTAAGCTTTACATAAACCAGTTTTAACACGTGTAATGTGTTTTATGTTAGTGGCGACCTTTGTGCGCCGTTTGTTAGAGGCAGCACGATGTAAGCTTGACATTAACCAGTTTTAACACGTGTAATGTGTTTTATGTTAATGGCGACCTTTGCACGCCATCTGTTACAGTCAGCACGATGTAAGCTTTACATAAACGAGTTTTAACACGTGTAATGTGTTTTATGTTAGTGGCGACTGTTGCACACCGTCTGTTACAGTCAGCACGATGTAAGCTTTACATAAACCAGTTTTAACACGTGTACTGTGTTTTATGTTAGTGGCGACTGTTGCACACCGTCTGTTACAGTCAGCACGGTGTAAATTTTACATAAACCAGCTTTAACACATGTAATGTATTTTATGTTAGTCGTGACTGTTGCAAACCGTATGTTAAAGTCAGCACAGTGTAAACTTTACATAAACCAGTGATAATACGTGTATTGTATTTTATTTTAGTGGCGATTGTTGTACACGTACACCGCTATTGTACAGACAACACAGTATAATCCTTATATAAACCAGTTTTAACACGTGTAATGTATTTTAATTTAGTGGCAACTGTTGCACACCGTCTGTTCCAGTCACCACAGTGTAAACTTTACATACACCAGTGTATTCGCGTGTAATGTGTTTTATGTTAATGGCGACTGTTACAAACCGTCTGTTACAGTCAGAACGGTGTAAGCTTTACATAAACCAGCTTTAACACGTGTAATGTATTTTATTTCAGTGGCGGCTGTTGCAATCGTCTGTTACAGTCAGAACGGTGTAAGCTTTACATAAACCAGTTTTAACACGTGTAATGTATTTTATTTTAGTGGCGACTGTTGCAAACCGTATGTTACAGTCAGAACGGTGTAATCTTTACATAAACTAGTTTTAACACGTGTAATGTATTTTATTTTAGTGGCGACTGTTGCAAACCGTCTGTTACAGTCAGAACAGTGTAAGCTTTACATACACCAGTTTTAACACGTGTAATGTATTTTATTTTAGTGGCGACTGTTGCAAACCGTCTGTTACAGTCAAAACAGTGTAAGCTTTACATAAAGCAGTTTCAACACGTGTAATGTATTTTATTTTAGTGACGACTATTGCACGCCGTCTGTTACAGTCAGCACGATGTAAGCTTTATATCAACCAGTTTTAACACCTGTAAAGTGTTTTATGTTATTGGCGACTATTGCACACCGTATGTTACAGTCAGCACGATGTAAGCTTTACATAAACCAGTTTTAACACCTGTATTGTGTTTTATGTTAGTGGCGACTGTTGTACACCGTCTGTTACAGTCAGCACGATGTAAGCTTTACATAAACCAGATTTAACACCTGTAATGTATTTTATTTTAGTGGCGACCTTTGCAAACCGTATGTTAAAGTCAGCACAGTGTAAACTTTGCATAAACCAGTGTTAATACGTGTAATGTATTTTTTTTAGTGGCGATTGTTGTACACGTACACCGTCTATTGTACAGTCAACACAGTGTAAATCTTATATAAACCAGTTTTAATACGTGTAATGTATTTTATTTTAGTGGCAACTGTTGTACACCGTCTCTTACAGTAAGCACGGTGTACACTTTACATAAACCAGTTTATTCGCATGTAATGTGTTTTATGTTAGTGGCGACTGTTGCACACCATCTGCTACAGTCAGCACGGTGTAAACTTTACATCAACCAGTTTTAACACGTGTAATGTGTAAACTTTACACAAACAAGTGTTAATACGTGTAATGTATTTTATTGTAGTGGCGAGTGTGTTACAATATTTGACAGCAAATAATTCTATTTTCCCGTACAGTAATGCACATGATATGTGCGTGACCCAAGATTTGAACTCTTTCGGGGAGATTATCGCTCATGCGCACTGTTCAGCTGATGAACAAAATGTCGGATGCAAGTAAAAATATATTCCGTGTGTACCACATAAGAATAATTGCACCAAATAAAAATGGTTCACACGACAAGAAACATACATATTCCTCAATAATCATTGTCAGGAATGTGTGCGTGCTTACCTCAGCATGATCAGCAATCATCGAAAAAAGACAACCAAAAGTTAATCAGTCTAATTGTTGGGAACATATTTCGACTTGAAACATGCATGGATAACTTAGTAAAGGTACCACTGTATTCCAAATTGAATTTTTCAGAGGAAAATTTTCTTCACCAAAACTGGTGTAATATTACTTTAAGTAAATTTCGTAAGATCTAAATATTGTTGAACGGTTTATCGTAACATAATTTAAATGTCCAAACTATAAAAGTCGGTTAATGTTAACAATAGATACGAAACTAATGGGAATACCTATATCTATATTTAGTCTGAAAATTCCCATCGATATATGTCATTGACAGCTTAACCAATAAAATTGAAACATACCAAAACCAGACAGAAAGTTGGGAATGAATGATTGTGGTATAGGTAAACAAATATACTAGGTAAGTGTTTCTAAGTTAAAAATACAAACACAATGTAAGAATATTATGTAGATAATCAAAGTAGAATATTTTAATACGAATCAGTAACATTTAATGTTTTGTACATATGGTCAATTATTTTAAATAACAACATTGAGGCTCTATATATAGATATGTTATCATGGTATATCAGCTCTACTTGAACGTCGTCATATATAATGTATATATATTTTTTTACGGTTTTGCAAAACGTATTTACTTGTGGCCTTTCGGCCATTTTGTTTGTTTACATGACAACCGTCATGATCTTATCACCGGTCGAGACAGAGATGGCTCATCAAAATATAGATCTGGTGCTTGTTAGATAACACTACACTTTGAATGTTACTACTTTTGCAGATTTTAAGATTACTTATTGTGTCTCAAATGGTAAATGTTTAACTATGACAAATTGTCAGGAGGATTAAAATGCCGATATTTATATTGTTTCTCTGGCTTGTATTATTACGCTAGTTTTCATTCATAAAAATAACATAAATTAACGACTTGTCCTACATTCAATTTTACGATAAATCTATTTGTGTATGTTCCGATTTCATTTTTTTTTGACATTGTATAATAATGCTTGATTTTTGTAACGCTTTGAGTATCAATTATTGTGTAAATAAAGGTATAATAATGCTTGATTTTTGTAACGCTTTGAGTATCAATTATTGTGTAAATAAAGTATTTATGTCGTTTCCTTGTAATGGGATTCCCCTTATAAGCTCATTAATTATTTCCCGCCATATACGACCGAAGGACGACAGTAAACGAAATAGTTCACAGTGATCGTGCAAAAATTTATGGAATCGGTTCTAATTGGTTTAATTTTGAGAACAGAATCAGCTTAACAGAAATAATGAAAAACGTGGCATTGACGTAGGATGCTCTTTAAGCCTTTACAAAGATGCGAACAGTTACTGGGTAGTAATTTATTCTATTATTTTCGCATGGGTTTGTTGACAAACATTAATCAAAGGTAGAACACCATATGAAAAGTGCATGATGAAATATAAGTAAGATCTAGCATAATTAAGGGGAGATAATTGGACTTATTGATATTTTTTCTTGTTCTGTGTTGGTGACCTCAAAAGCAAATCACCTCTTAGGGAACGACCATTTAACTTGAAGGGGGGTTATGGTTTTTTTCATAAAAAAATATTCTGATTCCCAATGTTGCTGAAAAAAATATTCTGATTTTGGTGGATGAAAAAAAATAATCTGATTCAGAGTTGTTGTCATATAACCTAATAAGATAAGATAAGAAAAATTTATTTTGATTCGGCATAAAATCAAATATACAACACAAGCTCTGAAGAGCTTTTGACCGAATATAAAAACATATACATAACATAAGAACAACACAAGATAACAACATACATTACTATTTTAAAACATACAGAGATCAACTATAGCATGCAGTACAAATTTAGCAACACATTAGAATGAATTAAAATTTCTTAAAACTATAGCATATGCTTAAGATTATACAAATGTCGTAAAGAATAAAATAATATCAACCTGTATTGGTTACCCAATTACTGGAAATATGTGCAAAGAGTAAAAATTTGGCAAAAAATTTGAATTAAAATTTCTTAAAACTATAGCATATAATATAAGATAATAAAAATTTCGAGAAGAATAAAATAATATCAACCTATATTGATTACCCAATTTCTGGAATGATGTGCAAAAAATGCAATTTAAAAAATAAGATTCATGCAGAAATCAAACATAAAAATACAGCAATAACAGACCAAGAGCAACAAAAAGCAAAAGTAAATGAAAAAGAGCTAAACAAATGTGTTATCTGCAAGCAGAACAGCGACATTTCGAACCACTCGAGGACTGGATCAGACTTTTAAAATGTGAAAAACTATTTTCAGTCCTGAAATGGTTCGGAAGGCTGTTCCATAATGTTGCGGCAGCAAACTTGAAAGAGTTTTTACCGTAATGAGTTGACTTTACCCGTGGCACGTCCAGAACATTTACATACCTGAAAGAATATTTATAATTTTTTACAATGACTAAATTTTGTAAGCACACAAGAGCTATTTTGTTCACAATTTTAAAAGTTTGTAGAGCCATTGCTCTTATCCGTCTGATCTGCAAGGAAGGTACCATAGCTTTATGTAGGAGCTCATCGTAGGAGCTGTTGTAATCCTCATAAACAAAGCGGAGTGCTCTTTCATGCACATTTTCTAGCTTTTTTGAATTTTTCTCAGTACAGAAGTGCCATGCCAAAGGGCAAAAGTTAAAATTACTAAGAATAAAAGTATGAAAAATAGTTAGTTTACTTAGTCTGTTCAAAAGAGAGCCCGCGCGCGAAATATAAATAAACAAGAGCAAAGTGAGAGATCTAATTTTAATTAGATTGTTTCTGACTGTTCTTGTATACTCGAGTTATTCCCCTTTGAGTATGAAATATTGTGTATTGTAAATTATTAACTGCATGCATTGTTGATTATTGCTGTTACCTTGTGTATGGAGAGGATTTATATAGGTTATTGCCTGCTATCCAATCCATTTCATTTAGTTATGAATAAAATATGCTTAAATTAAATTACCAGAGCCTATGGCTTATACCAAGTTAATGACATTTAGTGGTTCTTCTTGTCAGTAAGATCTCTGTCACCTGGCTCTTAACCCATTCCACATTTGAGTGAACATTTTATTGAGAAATTTGAGATATTTGCTATGATGGTTGATTTAGTATAGTACATGCCAGTCATAATATAACATATAACCTTGACCTCATTGACATGGTTAAGTTGACACCCTAAATACACAGACTGGTTACCAATTATTGGTCAAATGATTCATCACGAAGTATGCCGAACATGTTATGTTCTTCATATATACTTAGCACTGCAAAATAAAAAGCCCAAGTATGTCTGAGTTGCACAAAGAGCTACACTATCACTTCTCTGCAGCATTAAAGTTGGTGATGTATGTTAGTATGGAATTTCTGCTTATTTGGAAATCATCCATTCTTGGAATCACAACTAATATAAAGTTTCAAGGCAAAACCGTATATCAGCGCTTTTGCGCTTTGATTTAATGTTTGTAACATTTTGCTGGGATTTTCTGGGGGTTGTTTTCATACAATGTAAAACTCTTTTAACATTATGTCAAGGAATATGATAATTTACAATTAATCGTGTGCTTTAATCTCTCCCACATCCCTCCTCCCTGATTAAAAGCTGCATGTGTAATGTCAGGAGCATAAACAATGTAAATGAGATCAAATATGATACAATTTCCTCCATTTGTCCAACTCATATATAGGAAAACAGTTGTTCTTATATTTTTCCTCGCATATGATATGTTCAGAGCAGAGTCATGATATACATATGATGTGTGATCTAACGCAAAGTATTATATATACCATGGATCTTGGGCATTAACTTATTTAAACCAACGAATCCGAAGGATGGGTTGGTCTAAATAAGTTCATGAGTAAGATCCATGGTATATATGTTTTGTAACAGAAATTACACGATTGACAAAAGGGTG
>MJUT01031512.1:0-18854 GCA_002080005.1 Gigantidas platifrons
TTTATTTATTTATTTATTTATTTATTTATTTATTTATTTATTAAGAGCAGTATCAAATATTTTTATGAAGATAAATTATCTTGATTAATTAGTGAAGGTCTTTAGCACTCAAACCTACATAGCTGCTCAGTAAGTCCCCTGGTGGCAGATAGGAGAGGTTCTAATCCCGCTCATGGCGAGGTGTACTCAATACAACATTATGTGATAAAGTTTGTCAGTGATTTTCTCAGGGTACTCAGATTTCCTCCACAAATAAAACTGACGCCACGCCATAACTGAAATATTGTTAAAAGTGGCGTTAAACACCATAACCCTACAGCAAACGTTCGATAACAAGAGATGTTTGTTTTACAACTTGAGAGCTGTGACAATGTTATTCTGCTTGTGTTTCAACTTTCTTTTAAAATACAGAAAAGGATAGGAATATGAATGTTGTCACCTTGATATGTAAGCTCAAATTACAAAATTTATTTAGTGTTTCCATGATTACTCATGCATTCATCCTAGTTTTTACATAAGAATTTTAAAGATAAAATTTCAAATAAGAAATTGTCTTTATTCTTGAGGAAATCGAAATTTTCCTAACGGAAAGGTATTTTTTCTCGAGGAAATTTTGAATAAAGCGGGAATTCATCAGTTCGTCATCATAGCAGGATGATCAGCGAAAGACAAGGTTTTTCTTAATGAAGATGAAGTGAACAAATAATAACAACTTTGAGAGTTTAATATTAAAAATAACAGAACAGAATTTGCACTACACCGGAAGCATAAACTTATTTCATTCACTGTCATTGGATTGGAAATGCATAACTGTATGATAAGTTTATTCGCTGTTAAAGAAAGAAATTAAGTGGTTTTTTTTCAATAACTTTTATAACTTTCATATGTAAAAGATGTTTTAAATAGACAACATAGACGTATTTCATCAAATTTTAGAAGTGGCTGTTTACCATTAACAGTAGAGACAGGTCGATACACCAGGCCAAACATTTCATTAAATGAACGGAAATGTATATTTTGTAACAAAAATTCTATTCAAGATGAAA
Organism: Gigantidas platifrons; assembly: GCA_002080005.1. Classification (NCBI taxonomy): domain Eukaryota; kingdom Metazoa; phylum Mollusca; class Bivalvia; order Mytilida; family Modiolidae; genus Gigantidas; species Gigantidas platifrons. Next base: position 1,047 of record MJUT01031512.1, read on the forward strand.
TTCATTTTTTATTAGATTGTGATTGTTATTCAGATTTACGATATGCTTTAACTGAAAATGTGGTGATCATTCTGTGCTAAATCCTGACAATTGCTTGTTAAAGTTTGGACTGTTTGGAACCAGTGCACTCCTCAGTTACCGTTTAGACTGATCTGCAGACAGATTGTTGTACAAAGATTCCTTTCTTCATTCATTTTTATGAGTTCTTTTGTGTAGGGAACAAATGCTTCAAATTAAAAATGATTTGTTTCATTTAATGGACAACATTCACCCATTTCCCCATCAGGTGGCGAAACTTGGTATTACTAAAAGGCGGAAGCGGAAAACGGAACGGAAACGGAAAGAAATGTTCAAATGGACTGAGTGAGTTGGTGATTTAAGAAATAAATCATGGAAACCAGAATGTGTTGAGAGTTTTAGCATGGATTGGCGGATATTATTAGTTATCTTGGTGTAATCAGGGGTGTACAGAATTTTCAACACCGGTGTAAAATTCTGTACACCCCTGATTACACCAAGATAACGAATTTATTTCTTATGAAGCATTCCTTTACTTCTTGGTATACCGGGGTGTAAAACTGATTTTTTTATGTGTATCCAACAACATTTTACATGTTTTAGGAACAAATGGTTTAGCTGGGATGTAAATGGATTAGCTGAGGTGTAAATGGTTTAGCTGGGGGTGTAAATGGTTTAGCTGGAGTGTAAATGGTTTAGCTGCGGTGTAAATGGTTTACCTGCGGTGTAAATAGTTTAGCTGGGGTGTACATGGTGTAGCTGGGGTGGGGTGTTATTTACACCCAGGTAACTAACCAATCAGATTGCAAGATTCTTGCTTCATAAGAAATAACAGTATTTTATCCCGAGCCAGAAGCGAGGGATAAAATTTACTAATATCCACCAATCCATGTTAAAACTCAAAACACATTCTCTACTCCATGATTTATTTCGATTCTGATATGTCTAAGAGTACAAATACGGTAGTATACTTTGATTGGAAGACGGTAATTTATATTTACGCTTGCGGAAAATGTCGCACACAATATATGCTGCCAATGGAAAAGGCAGTCACATTCACCGGCGCATGTGCTATAATGAGATTATACCGAATGGATAACTCGCTCGTTTGTTAACAAAGCGAAAGAAGGAGGTCATGTTAGAATGTTGTTTAACGCCAACTTAGCAATTGTTCAGCTATATCATGGCGAGAACAAGTTTGTTTTCAATGAAATGATGCTAAGGTCCGCTTTGTACTAAACCAACACGCCTCTTTTTATTGTGCTATATTGTAGCCCACTGAAACAACAGTCCGGGATAGACATGTCACCCCACTCGGACATATTATCCTGATTCCGGACCAACCAGTATTTACTCTTTCTCCAATGCTGTGTGCTTACTGGAGAAGTAACACATACCAATTGTATACTCTTTGGTTTGACACGACCGGAGCTCGAACAACGCGATCTATCGCACTCGCGGAGAGCACGTTAACCATTACATCACCGATGCGGTTCAAATGCACTGAATTTGTATTAAACATATTATACAATCAATAAAAACACAATTTACAGTCTACAGATCCACGGAGACATGTTTATTGCTTTTAAATACTTTTAAATGTATGTTGTTCATGATTTGTATTGGATAAAGTCAGCTAAAAAATAAAGATATATATATGACCCTGTGTAATTCTCAGTATGATATATGCTACTGAAATTGTGTTAGTTTTTTACTTTTTTTTGTGTTTTAGGTTAAACATATTTGAAATCATGTTCTATTTGATTGAAGCGGTGTGAAATGTACATTTCCGTGTTAGAACTACATTTGTATTAACATTTAACGCAATTTAAGAAGGGAGTCTTAAAATACGTAATTATCCTCTAGAATTTGTTCATGTGAAGGAACATAGTACTTTGGTACACGCTTTCGTTCTTCTAAATATTTCTCCTCAAGAGCCAACTTTTTCCTTTCGCTGTATTGTTTCTGAATTTCTGAACTGGACTTCGCCATCTTTTATACTTCCTGAAATAAGGGACAGACACTTAATATATTGGCATTTCTTACACGTCATGCACGTGGTATTTCCGAAAAAAAAATCGCATCTTTCCCTTTAACAAATTATTAATGTATCTATGATCTTTGAAATACAACTGGAGAAATTAATTACTTCCTACGTTACTTTAGGGTTCAATGACTTCTTAATAGCAAACTGTTACAATTGAATTGTCCACGTACATTATTGAACAACGTGAGTATCGTAGGAAACATTCTTATTTTGTATTTAGCTAAGTAAGTATCAGTAAAATCTATTCTTATTTTTAGGAGATGATTATGAATAGTCTATTGAGTATTCTCTGATTATTTTGATATAAAATCAATACGCAGCACTGTTTAACAAAATATTCCGTGTGATTTTAATCTGTAATGCTTAGGAGAAAGTTTGTAGCGTAGGAAACGTGCACATCAGCGACAAAGTAAAAAGGCAAAAGTAAAGGAAACGTTATTGTGCAATACAAGACTTATTATGAAACGTAAATAACTCCATCTCTGACAACAATTCAAATTCATTTTCTTCAGAATAATTCGATTGCGTTGGAAAATAAAAGGCAATTTAGTTTGTGATATAGACTGGCGACATGTTACGGAAATTGAAACTAAGAATGAATAGCGTAAATCTCGAAATGTTGTACCTTATTTTTATTCGGCCCCTATTTGAATATGCGTGTGAAGTGTGGGATAACTGCGGGTCTTGGTATTCTAATAAATTAGAACAACAACAATTAGAAGCTGCTCGTATTATAACAGGCCTCCCAATATTTACAAAAACTGTTTTTCTTTATCAGGAAGTGGGATGGGAAACCCTAGCAATCAGAAGACAAAAACGAAAACTTCAGTTATTCTATAATATGCGAAATGGCACAGCACCCAATTATCTTTGTGATCTTGTTCCGCCAACTATACAGAGCACAACTGTTAATTCCCTACGTAATGGTTCTGACCTAATTGTACCTTTCTGTATACTTTCTTTGACGACTGACTCCTTTATTCCATCTACTATAAAGAGTTGGAACAAGCTCGACACGTCCATGAAAAGCTTAGATACGATAACAAAGATCAAGAATGCATTACGTCTCAATAGTGATTATCCTAAGCAATTACCAAAGCATTTTTCCTAAGTACCTAGAAAACTTAACATTATCTTAACCCAAATTAGATGTTCAGCCTCATTTTTGAACTATGATCTGTTTAAAATAAATATTGTAGCTAGTCCTAATTGCAAATGCGGATTCCCAAGAGAAGATGCTGAACACTTCTTTTTCTTCTGTAAAAGATATTCCTTACTACGAAATGACTTGTTACACAGCCTCATCTGGGTGCCATTTAACATTGATTTAAATTTAATCACAAAAGGAAGTGATAACCTCACCCTTGATGAAAATATTCGAGTCTTTCGAAATGTATATAAATTTATTAAAGAGTCCAAACGGTTTCTAATTGTTTAAAATTGTTCATAAGCATTGCATCCATCCACTTTCACATCTTTTTTTGTTTCTTTTTTTTTATATATATTCTATATATAGTTTCTTATTTTGTTTTGTTTGATTTCTTATCAAGAATTACATCTCATTATTTTGTCTGACATATCGTGCCTGCTCTTGTTGTTATTATTGATAATTACACTGTAAATGGGAGAGGACTTCATAAGTTAGCGCAACTTGTGTCCAATCCTTTTAGTCATTTGTTCAAATAAAATTGTTATAAACCAACTGGCGACATGTATATTTTTCTATTTTGGAGTCATTTGTCGGAGTATAAATATACAATACTTGTGCACTGTCGAAGCATATAGGTAATATGTGTATGAGGCTTAGAAACGAGGGAAAAGGCGAGACTTCGCCGAGCCTTTTCGCGCGTTTCGCGCCGAATACACATGTTTACCTATATGCTTCGACAGTGCACATGTATTGTATTTATCCTGCAATTTTAAATCGTAAATAAACGTGTACTGGACGATGATAAAAGTATTTGAAATAATTTTGTGTTTGTATTCGAAAACAATATCCCCCGATGTGCCCCGATGAGCTTGCCAATATCAAATTCTATTCTATTTATAACTGACCAATATCAAACAAAATATTGGGCAGGCTATATTGGTCGGTAAATGCTCTCATTGCAGGATAAAATTTTAAATACCGATGTGGATATAAAAAGTTGTATACTATTTTATCGAGAAGTATATATATGGTTTTTCAGGAGACAATGGAGTCCTAAATATCACCCAGCTTTACAAAAACTATTAGCGACACATGTTTTCCGGAATTGGCAGACTTAATTGAGATATATTTCATTTGGTAAAAGTCGTGTACATTCCCAAATACAAATAGTAAATGTATAATCAACCAATTCAATTTTATCATGATAGATGGACATATTAAAATATCAATTTGTCATTGTAAATTGACGAAATACTCTATTTGAGTTCATTAAAAAGTTCGGAATGACATATCTACAACATTTCTGTCATTCGTGTATATGCTAGATGTATGTCGATAATCGAGCAAATTTACATCATCCGAGGCAGAATTCCCTTTAAATTAATATACAATGTAGATCAGGAGAAAGCGTGCCCAAATCTAGGGTCAAAGAAAAAATATTGTTTGTATAGGGCAACCCGACCCTGCCCCAAATATAGTACCTACAATAGTTTTTTTATTACATTTTCTCAATAATCACTAGTACCATTTCTCACACATCCACCAAGTTTGAAAATGTAATGTAACCATTCTATAATCTAATCTTATCGAAGTTATCAAAGGTAAATGTGAACAACTTGAGTTAAAAATGTGAAACGTAAACGAACGAACGCCTAGTGACGGCAAATGTGAGATTATTAATTAACCTACCATAAATTCATACAGAAAACATATTGCTATATTAAAGCATTTTGATTGATTTGATTTTTGGTGCTTAACGCCACTTTAAGCAATATTTCAGCTATATTATGGCGACCAGTTTTAGTGGTGGAAGAAGCTGGAGTACCCGGAGAGAACCACCGACCATTGGCAAGCAACTGGTAAACGTTATCAATTGCTGCTGCGAGTCGAGTGCACCTTTTTTTGTAATTTACAAAGCTGGGCGCGAACCCACGCCGTATTGGTGATAGGCTTGTATGAGTTGTTTGATAATCCAACTACCTAACTCACTGAGCCACCCAGGCCCTAAAAGCATTTTGAAAATATCTCTATTTAAGATTTTAATAAAATGGAAAAGTAATCCAATACTATATAATGTAAACCAACCTTTTTTTTATCGCTCGACAAGATAGCAACTTTTTTTTGTGAAATCTGTATTGTTAAATACTTCAGGTACACATACATTTGACGCGGGTGATAAAGGGTTATTTTCGTGCAACGTGTTTGGAGGTTTTTTAATTTCACGTGTTTCATAGTAAGAGGGGCAATATTCTTACAAAAATAATTGCTATCACATCAAATTTGCAAAGAAGAAGTGGAGATTTGATAACAAGGCTAAAAATAAACTTGAAACTGGTATGCCGCCGGGATTTTGTCAGAAAATATATATAGTTTGTCTGTTTGATAGAAATCAAAATATGTTATTACGCACACCTTTAGTATATATATACATGAACATGGACCCTACCAAACATTAAAAAATATATAAGTGAAGTTAGCCTTCATATATCTGGATGGACAGGGGTAAATTAGTATGCTCCCTTGACCTTTCGTCGCCAAAATGAGGGGGGGGGGGGGGAAATCCAACAGATAAAGATCAATGCGGAGTGGCCGATTTAGATATCTTTTCTTATTTTTCACTTTCACGTATTCGCCAACACAGATGCAATTAATTTCCCGGGCTCGTTTGAGTGGATTTTGAAAATGTGAAAACTTAATTGATATGTTCCCATCAGGCTTATACAAAATAATTGTGAGTTTAGGCTAACATTGTGGAAAAGTTAGGTAGGGTAGGGTGGGTATGAAATATATGTTTACATATTGGGCAGATGTTCTGACTTTGAAAATGTAATACAAAAACTATTGTAGGCACTAGATTTTAGATAGGGTCGTGCTACATGATACAACCTATGTTTTTGTTAGACCCTGGAGAATTCATTGGGCACGTTTTCTCCAGATCTATTTTAATTTAAAGGGATGATGCAAATTTGCGTGATTATCTACACACATCTAGCATATACACGAATAACAGAAATGCTCTATATATGTCATTCAGAACATTTTAGTGAACTCAAATAGAGTATCTCGTCAATTTGCAATGCCAAATTAATATTTTAATATGTCCATCTATCATGATAAAATTGAATTGGTTGATTATACATTTAGAAGGTATCGGGCAGTGTTTATTTCTATTTGGGAATGTACACGACTTTTGCCAAATGAAATATATAGCGTAAATGTAAAATACATCTTCGATTACAAAATACTGTTTCTCAGATATACTCTTATGGTATAAACGGACGCGGACGTCGAGGAATGATTTTTTGTTAACTTCATTGAATGATCTCGTTTCGTTTCGTTTCGTTTCTCAGTTTACATATTCTGTTTCGTTTCGCTTCTCAGTTTACAGATTGTGTTTCGTTTCGTCGTATTTCGTTTCGTTTCGTTGTGTTTCGTTTCGTTTCGCTGTGTTTCGTTTCTGTTCCGTTTCTCACTTTACACGGACCCACCTGCTTACGGACATAATAGAGAAATGTGACTTGTTTGTCTTAACATGAATGGTCCGGAGATAAAAATGAAAGTAGTTTATTAACAACGGAGTCACCCAAACGATTACCATACCAAACTATGGAGCCACTGGATTTTTCTGGCCAAAGTGGTAAAGTATTTTGTTACTGAGTGGCATACATTTGTGTGTTAGGGGCATATTTGGATTTTGGCACTGTTCTGACATTGCGGCCAGGGGGTATGGTGGGTTGTTCATTTTAAAATCACTACAATATCACATCCAGAAGTTTAATTTATTAATTTGTATAGTGTATATTATTATTTATTTCTAAATATATGCCAATATCAACAAAATGAACAATCACCGCTCACCCTTAACTCACTGAAACAAAAAGACCATGCCATTGGAAATCAAGATCCTGGCTTGGGAAAGACACGAAAATATGGCGGAGCTAAACCGGTTAATAGAGTCCCAGCCATCCCCTCTAGATAACTGGATCTCTAACGGCAATACATATAAAAAAATTATATAAACATGCACAGATTCGTTTCCACTCAAAAAGACCTCATACTATCACAAAAATGAAGTGACAACATAAACATGGACAATAGCAGGGTCCATGAATGACTGACTACTAGCTAGGAAGGTAGAATCTGTTGAATAGGAAACAAATCATAACTAATACTTCTAACAGATTTAATATCAATAAGATATGAACATTCAATGGAATTAATGATCTACATGGGAGACCTCAATAAATAGCACAGACCATGTAAAATTGATTGTTGGTTTACCCTAACATAGGAAAATTTCTAAGGACAGGGTTTTTTTCATTGTTTATGTTAAAAAACGTTTTTTTTTCAATAATTTTAGTAATACGTTATTATTATCATCTTTAAAATATTTGTATTGAATAGGATTTTGAAATAGACTATAGCATAAATAAACCACAGTAGCTTTTGAAATATGAGACGTTATTGACTAGGTGGGGAAAACCCATACTTTGGTTTCGTTTTGTTCATTCTTATGGTGCGATTTACGTTGTGGACAACGGACATTACCTGTTTACGGACATAATAGGGAAATGTGTTTTTTTTTGTCTTGACTAAGTATGACATGAATGGTCCAAAGATAAAAAAGAAAGTGGTTTATTAACAACGGATTTACACAAATGATTACCATACAAGACTATGGAACTACTGGATTTTCTCGCCGAAGTGGTAAAGTATTGTGTTACTGAGTGGCATACATTTGTGTGTATTGTATAATCTCGTCCCTCTACCTACATGCTTGTATTCTAGGGACGACCAATTATATATAGTATTATCGTGTCTGTGGGGTTGCTAGTCCCAACGATATAACTACCCGCTAATATTGAACATACAATAATTACCTATTAATTCTCTTTAGAAGTTCTTTGTTGGCCGTCTTCTTAGTCTCGGCTATATCATCAGAGTGAGGCAGATCTCGGGCTGCTGGCCTGAGGCTTCTGGCAGGGTCACGGGGTCGAGTACTTCAGCATCCCATTGGTCACAGGCTACCACGACACAGTTCCTCCACTAGTGTGGAGCACACATACGTAGTTTTACTACATTCCTCCCCTCTTTCTTTCAAGGAGCCCGTGCGACTGATGACACTCCCCCAAGAACACTATCAAGTTCCACAAGTCATAACCATAGGATTAGAGACACTATCAACACCGTAGTATCCAAAGCAAATTCACCCACTGGGAAAACAAATCTATCCTAATAGACTTACAAATATTCCGATCACAAAAATTGTGAATACAACTATGAAAACCCCGACCCTGACCCTAGCCAGAAACAACTCACCAAACACAATCCAAATATCTACCTCCCCCATCAAAAAAATGTCAATATGTCCCTTGGACATGTTCCAAACTGGCACTTAGCCATGCCAAAAAATAAACATAAACCAATCGGTTGAAACACCAATATTCCCATTACAATACAATACACATTAATTAACAACTCAAACAAAGGAAATCTCTGTTCCTGAACAAATCATTGACTTGACTAGTCAATGATTACCACTGTTAGTATCTTATATACATCAGTTAAACACAGAGGAAACCGGAAGGAAAATCGTCCATTAATTCACCATAGCAACAGTCCACTCGCGAAACCAACAAAAACAACCTTTCCCTACCTGGGATAACCTCCCAATAAGTTTACCTAAACTATTGGCCAAAATTCCAATGACTACTCAACTAGAGTCAATAAAATACATATATACTACAGTAACTTTCTCTCGTCGCCTACTCATGGACTGTTTACAACTGTTCAACTATCCAATTGACTACAACAACTCTGAGTTAACCAGAGAAAACCAAATGTGCTCCCTGTTTAGCACATTCTGTCCCACAATTCACGTGGAACAGCTACCACCCACGCATCCCGACGGAGGGACATCAGATACCCGTCGGAACCGATACGGGTGGCCTCATCTGTGGCTAGCACAGGGTCCCGCATGCCAAAATGCTGCGGGACTAGGGTCTGTAAACCACAGATGGAGTTGGCCAGAACACCGACCCGCTGGCCGGTTCTGTAATCCCTCAGCCGGAATGGCTGAGGGTCAACAGCAACACCCGATGCCACCGGAATGACATCATATTCCCTCTCCCAGTCCTCGGGCTCCTCCACGACACATGCCACTAGAGACTGAACCACGTGGTCAGGAGAGGGTACATGTCCACCTGTAGGACCCGACAGGACGGGACTATATTCCCGTACAGCTTCCTGCCTAGTCCTATCCATCCACTGGAGGGTGGTCAGCAACACCCTCCAATGGAGTAGACATGCTAATCCATTGGGGTTTCCCCGCGTGGGTTCGAATCCCATCCTCGTCGCCAATATTGTATAATCTCGTCCCTCTACCTACATGCTTGTATTCTAGGGACGACCAATTATATATAGTATTATCGTGTCTGTGGGGTTGCTAGTCCCAACGATATAACTACCCGCTAATATTGAACATACAATAATTACCTATTAATTCTCTTAAGAAGTTCTTTGTTGGCCGTCTTCTTAGTCTCGGCTATATCATCAGAGTGAGGCAGATCTCGGGCTGCTGGCCTGAGGCTTCTGGCAGGGTCACGAGGTCGAGTACTTAAGCATCCCATTGGTCACAGGCTACCACGACACAGTTCCTCCACTAGTGTGGAGCACACATACGTAGTTTTACTACATTCCTCCCCTCTTTCTTTCAAGGAGCCCATGCGACTGATGACACTCCCCCAAGAACACTATCAAGTTCCACAAGTCATAACCATAGGATTAGAGACACTATCAACACCGTAGTATCCAAAGCAAATTCACCCACTGGGAAAACAAATCTATCCTAATAGACTTACAAATATTCCGATCACAAAAATTGTGAATACAACTATGAAAACCCCGACCCTGACCCTAACCAGAAACAACTCACCAAACACAATCCAAATATCTACCTCCCCCCATCAAAAAATTGTCAATATGTCCGTTGGACATGTTCCAAACTGGCACTTAACCATGCCAAAAAATAAACATAAACCAATCGGTTGAAACACCAATATTCCCAATACAATACAATACACATTAATTAACAACTCAAACAAAGGAAATCTCTGTTCCTGAACAAATCATTGACTTGACTAGTCAATGATTACCACTGTTAGTATCTTATATACATACGTAGTTTCACTACATGTGTTAGGGGTATACATTTACCTCTTTCTACAATTTTTATATTTGGATTTTGGAGCTGTTCCGACATTGCGGCCAGGGGGTATGGTGGGTTGTTCATTTTAAAATTACTTCAATATCACATCCAGGAGTTTAATTTATTAATTTGTTTAGTGTATATCATTATTTATTTATAGCTATATACTATGTTATGAAAAGAAAGTTTAAATAATGATGGCCATCAATTCCATCAATTCCACCAATATCAACAAAATGAACAATCACCACTCACCCTTAACTCACTGAAGCAAAAAGACCATGCCATTGGAAATTAAGGTCCTGGCTTGGGAAAGACACGAAAATATGGCGGAGCTAAACTGGTTAATGGGGTCCCAACCATATTCTCTGGATAACTGGATTTCCAACGGCAATACATACAAATGTATATAAACAAATGTTAAACATCCCATGCACAGATTCACTTCCACTCAAAAAGACCTCATACTATCACAAAAATGAAGTGACAACATAAAAATGGACAATAGAAGAGCTCATGAATGCTTAACTGACTACTAGCTAGGAAGGTAGAATCTGTTGAATAGGAAACATATCATAACTAATTTTTCTAGCATATTTAATATCAATTAGTTATGATCATCCAATGGAATTAATGGTCTACGTGGCAGACCACAATAAATAGCTCAGGACATGCAAAATTGATTGTTAGTTTTACATAGGAACATTTCTAAGGGCAGGGTTTTTTCATTGTTTATGGTTTTTTTTAAATTTGTTTCAATAATTTTAGTAATACGTTTTCATTTTCATCTTTAAAATATTTGCATTGAATATGATTTTGAAATAGAGTATAGCATAAATAAACCACCGTAGCTTTTGAAATATGAGACGTTATTATTGAAGTAGTGATGATCCTCAATTCCACCCATATCAACAAAATGAACATTCACCGCTCATTGTGCATATTTGTTGAAGCAATATATCAACATTATAAGATTTAACTACCAAACATCACTGAGGCAGATAATAGTTTCTCTTTTCATGGGAGACATTGAAATTTCAGTAAAATCAATATTTGATTTTCGTATACATTTATATACATTTATACAATACATATAATTAAAAATTGCCACTCCTCCAATATAATTAAATACAAATTGTCACTCCTCCAATACAATTAAGTAAAAATGGTCACTCCTCCAATACAATTAAATAAAAATTGTTACTCCTTCAATACAATTAAATAAAAAGTGTCACTCCTCCAATACAATTAAGTAAAAAATTTCACTCCTCCAATACAATTAAATAAAAATAGTCACTCCTCCAATATAATTAAATAAAAATAGTCACTCCTCCAATACAATTAAATAAAAATTGTCACTCCTCCAATACAATTAAATAAAAATAGTCACTCCTCCAATACAATTAAATAAAAATAGTCACTCCTCCAATACAATTAAATAAAAATAGTCACTCCTCCAATACAATTAAATAAAAATTGTCACTCCTCCAATACAATTAAAGGCCTGTTTTTTAGCTCACCTGACCCACAGGGTCATGTGAGCTTTTGCCATCACTTTGCGTCCGTCGTCTTCTTTGAAACTACTGAACAGATTTGGACCAAACTTGGCAGAAATGTTCATTGGGAGATCCTCTACCAAATTTGTTATTTTGGTTTAGATCGGAAATCCAACATGGCCGCCAGGACCAATAATGTGATCTGATTGGTTGAAACTTTGAAAATCTTCTTGTCAGAAACTACTCAGCCGATGGAATTGCAACATTATAGAAATGATGACTGGATGGTCCTCTACTAAATTTGTTATTTTCGCGCCGATCGCATATCCAAGATGGCCGCCATGACTCGAATTAGCTTTAACATAGAATCCTATGGGAAAAATGTTTAAAAATGTTTTCCTCTGAAACCAGTAAGTCAGTTTAACGCAAACATGGCATGAATGGTCCTTAGGTGGTCAACTTTCAAAAAATGTCATGTGACCCTGACCTTCATCCAAGATGGCCACCATCAGCGAACACAGTTTTAACATAGGACCCTATGGGGGAAATGTTTTAAAAATGTTCCTATGAAACCAGTAAGTCAATTTAAAGCAAACATGGCATGAATGGTCCTGAGGTGGTCAATTTTCAAAATAATGTCATGTGACCTCGATCTCCATCCAAGATGGCCGCCGTCAGTGAACATAGTTTTAACATAGGATCATATGGGCAAATTTTTAAATTTTGTTCCCTCTGAAACCAGTAAGCCAATTTAAAGCAACCATGGCATGAATGGTCCTTAAATGGTCAACTTTCAAAATTATATCCAGTGACCCAGACCTCCATCCAAGATGGCCGCCATCAGCGGACATAGTTTTAACATAGGACCCTATGGGAAAAAATGTTTTAAAATCTTCTCCTCTGAAACCAGTAAACCAATATAGCTAACATGTCATCGATGGTCCTTAGGTGGTCAACTTCCAAGATTGTGTTCAGTGACCCCAATCTCGGTCCAAAATGGCCGCCGTCAGCGGACATAGTTTTAACATAGGACCCAATGGGAAAATTGCTTAAAAGTCTTCTCCTCTGAAACCAGTCAGCCAATTTAAAGCAAACATGGCATGGATGTTTTTTGGGTAGTATATACTTTCAAAATTGTGTCCGGTGACCAAAACTTTCATCCAAGATGGCTGCCATGAGCAGACATAGTTTTAGCATAGAACCCTATGGGACTTGAATAGTAACTTAGATGTATTCGGCATGCAGACATTCTTAAGAGGACTTATTTATATGAGGTGAGCGATACAGACTCACCTGACCCTCTAGTTTATTCTCAAACTTGTTTATGGTTGAAAACAACCTGAAATATGTTTAAATCATCAACCATAAACACGCTTAAGATAGATAAAAAAAAACGCAATAGTTGAAGAACAATATTTAAGAGAAATTTTCTAGTTTATTGATTATTTTTTAACAAAGTAAAATTAATTCATTATTAACAAGTAAAACAATTTAACTCTTAAGCACACAAACAAAACAAAAACAACACAAAACAAAAAAATAATTTAATTCTTTATAAACAAATACAACAATGCAGAATGTCAACACCCAACTTGGAAATGGGTTTATAATACACATATGTTCATATTACAAACATATACTGGTAATTAACCAGGTTCAAGCATATTCAACCGTGCTTCGAACCCGGTTAAGATGTTCTTTAAGCATTTAATCGCACGGTTAAAACCACACGTAAAAAAAACACTAAACCATAAAAAAGCTTAAAACCATGTTAATGGTTAAGAATTAAAAAACAGGCCTTATATAAAAATTGTCACTCCTCCAATACAATTAAATAAAAAATGTCACTCCTCCAATACAATTAAATAAAAATTGTCACTCCTCCAATACAATTAAGTAACAATTATCACTGCTCCAATACAATTAAATAAAAATTGTCACTCCTCCAATAAAATTAAGTAAAAATTGTAACTATCCAAGTCTGAAGGACTGATAAAAAACAGTACACTCACACACAAAGGTAAAACAAGCGAAAGAAGAACAAAAGCGTTAGCAACACAAAACATGGAAAGCTTTAAGGTAAACCAGAAGGTTTTGAATATCCTGTTCCCACGAACTTTTTCCAAAAGTGGAATCGGAGAGATTAAAATATAATCGGCAACATCAATTGGCTTTATAATATTTATAGGTCACATTTATAATTTCAGAGAAAACTGAATGACTGACTACTGAAAGAGAAAGCCATGTTGGAGAAGACTTGTGGATGGTGCCTCATTTGGTATTTACTGTTCTTTTGTCATGGAGGAGCAGAAGGTATTTCCATAATAATTAGTTACATGTGCAACTACTCACTTCTTATGTACCATTTTCCATGCACACAGGGGGATAAAGCATCATTTGTTTGATATTTCCCATACACCCAAACGAACACAGCTTCATTTATTTTTTACTGTCTATACACCCAGGAGAATACAGCTCCATTTGTCTGTTATTGTCCATTCACCCAGGGAAATACAGCTTCATTTGTCTGTTATTGTCTATACACCCAGGGGAATACAGCTTCATTTGTCTGTTAGTGTCCGTACACCCAGGGGAATACAGCTCCATTTGTTTGTTATTTTCCATACACACAGGGGAATACAGCTTAATTTGTCTGTTATTGTCCACACACCCAGGCGAATACAGCTTAATTTGTCTGTTATTGTCTACAACCAGGGGAATAATTCAGCTTCATTTGTCTGTTATTGTCTATACACCCAGAGGAATACAGCTTCATTTGATTGTTATTGTCTATACACCCAGGGGAATACAGCTTCATTTGTCGGTTATTGTCTATACACCCAGAGGAATGCAGCTTCATTTGTCAGGTATTGTCTATTCACCCAGGGGAAGACAGCTTCATTTGTCTGTTATTGTCTATACACCCAGGGGAATACAGCTTCATTTGTCTGTTATTGTTCATACACACAGGGTAATACAGCTTCATTTGTCTGTTATTGTCCATACACCCAGGGGAATACAGCTTCATTTGTTTGTTATTGTCTATACACCCACGGGAATGCAGCTCCATTTGTTTGTTATTTTCCATACACCCAGGGGAATACAGCTTCATTTGTCTGTTATTGTCTATACACCCAGGAGAATGCATCTTCATTTGTTTGTTACTTTCCATTCACACAGGGGAAGACAGCTTCATTTGTCTGCTATTGTGAATATACCTGGGGGGCCCGGGTGGCTCAATGAGTTAGGTCGTTGGATCTAACAACTCATACAAGCCTATCACCAATGCGGCATGGGATCGCACCCGGCTTTGTAAATTTACAAAAAGGGTGCACTCGTCTCGCAGCCGCAAGTGATAAAGTTTACCAGTTGCTTGCCCATGGTCGGTGGTTCTCCCCGAGTACTCCGGCTCCATACACCACAAAAACTGGTTGCCATGATGTAGCTGAAATATTGTTGAAATTGGCACTAAAATACCAAACCAAATCAAATCTATACACCCAAGGGAATGCAGCTTCATTTGTTTGTTATTGTCTATGCACCCATTGATACACTGCAGCACCATTCAAGGTAACACTACGACTATTGAAGCTCTTTTTTTAAGGAGTGGATGTAGTCGAGTGGTCTAGGGCGCTGGACGTAAGGCTAAGCGAATGGTGCTGCAGTGTATCAATGGTGTGAGTTCAAATCCCGTCGAGGGAAGAACAAAAATTTGACAGCTTCAAAATCTAATTCTAACACTGTTTGGTTTAATTTTCAGACGTATATNTATATATATATATACAATGTATATCATTGGATAAAAGTTCATCGTCAGATATATTAATAAGTGTTGTAATTTTGTTCAAGAGTCACATTCCCCTTCCGCGAAAAAGACCCCATATAGAAAAATATTTCCCTTTTCCAAAGTATAAAATTAAACCCACAAATGCACTGTATTTCACTTTGATTGTCACATTGATTTGCTTGCCCCTTCAAAACAGATGTAGTGTCTGGTAAACAGTTGATGGGAAATAAAATAATAATGTAATAGAATGTAAAACTGGATTGTTGGATGTTATAGTAGTAGCTCCGACACCAACTGTACTTTCCATTTTTGGCACAATTCAATAATTATATTAATAGTTCCCCCTATATGTGAATAACATATTGATGCCTCTGGAGTTTGCTCTCAATTTACTATTTCAAAGTTTGACATCTTTTTCTAGAAGTATACTGATATTTTGCGATTGTGCATAGCATACAAAAAATCTACATGCAAGCATGTTCGATCGTTTAACATCACCTTTGGTGCTTTCATTTGCTATTGTCTATACAATCCAGCTTCATTTGTCTGTTATTGTCTATACACCCAGGGTAATACAGCTTCATTTGTCTGTTATTGTCTATACACCCGGGGAATACAGCTTCATTTGTTTGTTATTTTCCATACACATAGGGGAATACAGCTCTATCTGTTTGTTATTATCTATACAGCCATGGAAATATTGCTTCATTTGTTTGTTTTTTTTTCGTTACACCGAGGGAAATACACCTTCATTTGTTAGTTAATTTCCATGCACACAAGGCTATGCAGCTTCATTTGTTTGTTATTGTCCATACACCCAGGGGAATACATCTCCATTTGTTTGTTATCGTCTATACACCCAGAGTAATACGCTTCATTTATCGTTATTTTCCATAAACCCAGAGGAATTCAGCTTCATTTGTCTGTTATTGTCTATACATCCTGGGTAATACAGCTTCATTTGTCTGTTATTTTCTATAGATCCAGGGGAAAACAGCTTCATTTGTTTTGGTTATTTTCAATACACCCAAGGTAATACAGCTCCATTTGCTTGTTATTGTCCATACACCCAGGGGTATACAGCATCATTTGATTGTTATCTACCATACCCCCATGGTAATACAGCTTCATTTGTTTGTTACTGTCCATACACCCAGGGGAATATAGCTTCATTAGCTTGTTATTGTCCATGCACCCAGTGTAATACAGCTTCATTTGTCTGTTATTGTCCATGCACTAAGGATAATACAGCTTCATTTTTTTCTGTTATTGTCCATACACACAGGTAATACAACTCAATTTATTTGTTATTTTCATTACACCCAGGGGAATACAGCTTCATTTTTTGCCATACACCCACGGTAATAAATCTTCATTTGTCTGTTATTTTCCATGCACACAGGGAATACATCAGCATTGTTCTGTTATTGTCCATACACACAAGGTAATACAGCTTCATTTGTCTGTTGTTTTCATAGACCCAGGGGAATACAGCTTCATGTTTTTTTTATTATTATCCATACACCTAGGGGAATACAGCTTTATTTGTTTGTTATTTTCCATACACACAGGGGAATACAGCTTCATTTGTCTATTATGTCCATACTCCCAGGGGAATACAGCTTCATTTGTTTGTTATTTTCCATACACCCAGAGGAATACAGCTCCATTTGTTTGTTATTGTCCATAGACCCAAGGGTAATACAGCTTCATTTGTCTGTTATTGTCCATGCACTAAGGATAATACAGCTTCATTTTTTTTCTGTTATTGTCCATACACACAGGGGAATACAACTCAATTTGTTTGTTATTTTCATTACACGCAGGGGAATACAGCTTCATTTTTTCCCATACACCCACGGTAATAAATCTTCATTTGTCTGTTATTTTCCATGCACACAGGGAATACATCAGCATTGTTCTGTTATTGTCCATACACACAAGGTAATACAGCTTCATTTGTCTGTTGTTTTCATAGACCCAGGGGAATACAGCTTCATGTTTTTATTATTATCCATACACCTAATGGAATACAGCTTTATTTGTTTGTTATTTTCCATACACACAGGGGAATACAGCTTCATTTGTCTCTTATGTCCATAC